>JAVRXN010000009.1:98057725-98206125 GCA_033556935.1 Timema podura | reverse complement strand
TTGATATTAATCTAGTGTTTCTACAGTACTTTTTACTAACAAGAGAGTGGTTATATTTATTTTATATTTTATTCTATATTTATTGATTTATTTTTCCATCGTGTTTTACTACCCACTCAGATTTCGGATTGTAAGCATATGAAATAATTACGCTTATGGATTAATGATGAAAGTTTATTTAGACAAAGTTACCCGCCTCGGTGGCGTAGTTGGCTAACGCGCCAGTCGTGTTGAGCTCGACCGCCGAGGACGGGGAGATCGAGGTTCGAATCTCGGTCGGGTGAACTGAGGGTGGTTTTTCCTAAATGGTTTTCCACTCTCCCTCCACGCAAATGCGGGTTCACTTCCTCTAAATTCAACCCTCCCAATTCCTAATCCATTAGAGTAATTAGTACTTAAGCGTATAACCCGAACGGGTAGTAAGACGCGGTAATTAAAATTAAAGAAAAAATTTAGACAAAGTTAACCCGCATATGCATGGAGGGAAAATGGAAAACCACTTAGGAAAAACAACTATCAATACACCTGGCCAAAGCCATTTATTAATTTTCAGAATATGATATCTAGATGCGAGTAAATCCTCACTAGAACAAATATAATAGCTTTGGCTATTAGTCCAGTAATTTGGTATTTTTACCTAGAAAGTTTTGGAGAAGTCCTGATTTTTGGTTCCTTTATGTTTTTCGGGGTGCTGATTATGAATTTACACTTTGCCACCTCAAAACTTTTCGGGAAACATTAAAAAAATGCAAAAAACAACAAAAAACTTGACAATTTTTGGTTTTTTGCTTATAGCGTGAAAAATATGCATTCTTACAGAAAATGTACTGAATACAAAATTAAACTAGAGAAAATGTCCCCACTATTAACTCTGTAGATTTTTTTTAGACAAATAGTTTAGGCGCAAGCGCACGCTGAAATAGTTTGTATATGTTTCCCTCGCCTCGTATCCGTCTCTCTGTCGCGCGATCTCTCTCTCTCTCTCTCAGTGCCATACAAACACAAAATAAAACGATTACCATCAATCCAACCACACTTTTTCAGAGAATTAGCATTGCAAAACAATCAGATGAAGAATTGGAGGAATTCTTATCCTATGAACTCTGTCCCTATCCACTATCTCTTTTTGACGAGAGTGGTATGAGAAAAGGTACAATATCAACTTTGTACAAAACTTTCAAGCCTGCCCAAGGAAAAGAATTGGGCAGCAGTATATTCGTAATCGATGGCGGATATTTGTTGCATCGAGTTGTGTGGCGCAGAGGGCAGTCATTTGCAAATATTTGTGACAGTTATGTTGCATTTGTTCGATCAAGCTACAAGTCAAGTGCAGTAGTCGTTTTTGATGGATACTCAGACAATGTTGCTGAAAAAAGCACTAAATACCTGGAGCGCTCGAGGAGAGCACGCCAAAACAATTATATCGAAGTACTGTTTAATGGAACAATGACACCCACGGTCTCTCAGGAGAAATTCCTTGCCAACTTGAAGAATAAAATTCGTTTAATATCCATGCTAGTGACGAAATTCACAGAGGGGAACATGGTCTGCAAACAAGCAAAAGAAGATTCGGATACCCTGAATATAAACACAGCTCTTACCTTGGCACCAACACATGAATCTGTCATAGTCGTCGGTACAGGTATCTGTACTTCTCCTAACGTTCACTTACTAAAGCCAGGAAAAGGCAAAGTCCCTCAAACTCTATATCATCCTCTAAGTGCAGTTGATAAAGCAGTTGCCGAGCACATATTGTTTTTACATGCCATGAGTGGGTGTGACACAACATCAGCTTTGTTCAATCAGGGTAAGATGAAACTTCTTCATACTCTGAAGAAGAATCCTGATCTGATCAACATTATTCAGGTGTTTAAAAACCCTGAAGCTGATAAAGTCGATGTGGGTGCGGGTGAACGTTTCCTTATTGCATTGTACGGGGTTGGAGGGAAAAAAGTAGCTTCAATAAATAAGTTGAGGTACAGGCACTACGTAATGTCTGCATACAAGACCACAGCCAACATTGCCTCACTACCCCCTACTGAAGCTGCAGCGCGACAACATTCGCTACGGGTCTTCCATCAGGTTCAACAATGGCTTGGTCATGAAAAAAGACCCGAACAATGGGGGTGGAAAACATCTAAGAACGGCCTCATGCCAGTCACCACCCTGCAGCCTCTTGCCCCAGAAGCTATAATAAATCACATTTCATGCAAATGTAAGAGAGGCTGCCGAGGAAATTGTGGCTGTAGAAAGGCAGGCCTATATTGTTCGAAAATGTGTTTAAACTGTGAAGGAACCTGCGACAACTTGGAGAAAGCTGATATGAACGAGGATGACGTCCAAGGAATTCAAGAACCGGGCCAAGAACTTGAAGCGGATCAATCAGAAGGTATTTTAATTAATACTTTTACGAACACAGCTATGCATTCTTTAATATCCCACTTTCGATGGTTTTACACCTTAGTCATACCTTGATACACTCATGTTAAACTAACATAACACTTGTTTTACTTCTTTACTTTACTTATTTTCTAGATGAACGAAAGGCTCTGAAGGAAGAGGTCAAGGACATCGGGCAGCCTGGACCGTCAGCAACAAAGCGGCCCAGATGATTTTTATATTATTGTTATAATTATTGCATATTATATTCCTACACATTTTTTTATCACAACTGTTTTTAGTTTGTCACTGTAACAGTACCTATGTTAATAAAAACCACATGTATCAACATGAGTATACGTTATGACTCTATACCTATAAACACCCAAGGTACTAGGTATAACAATGAAAACTGTAAGATATTCACATATTACTAGTTCTTAATAAGAATATCATCAAAATATAACTTCATCACGAGAAAGAAGCAGGTTGCGCTTGAATGATGAACACTGAGCGTTGTCACTTATTCAAATAGTTTCAACGCACGCTTGCGCCTTGACTATTCGTCTGACAAAATAAAACACACAAAGTTAAATTGTAGGAAATTTTCTCTAGTTTATTTTTATATATAGAAATTTTTCTCGAAAAGTGCATATTTTTCATGTTATAAGAAAACAACCAAAAATAGTCAAGTTTTTTGTTGTTTTTTGCATTTTTTTAATATTTCCCGAAAATTTTCAAGGTGGCAAAGTGGAAATTCGTAATTAGCACCCAGAAAAATATATATGAACCAAAAATCAGAACTTCTCCAAAACTTTCCAGGTAGAACCCATTTCGAGCACTGATTGACTGGACTATATTTGATTCTTAAATATGCGATCCCTTACAATTATGTTAACTGTACAATTGGCAGCAATAAGCCAACAACCAAGTTTAGGGTGGCTGCGTTATCTGATAGAACGTGATCTTAATAAATCACACATTTGTAGCCAACGATTTCCGCACGTCCATCATAGACCCTGCCTTAAAATATGAGTGTAGAATGACCTTGAACATGGACGATTCCTGGATAGCTCGGTGGGTAGAGCTTTGGCGTACTAAGCCAAAGGTCCCGGGTTCGATTCTCGTGGCCAGGTGTCATTTTTCAATTTTCAGAAAAAATTGAGTATTTTTATAGTGCAATATTTATATATATTCACTTATTAACTTCCATATTTTCTCGCTGCACCGCTGCCTTGGCACCCCATTGAGAAAGTCTGGCTTAGACTATAGAGAAATGATTCCCAAACTGTGGTACGTGTACCTCCAGAGATACGCGACGTAAAACTGAGTTTTATGAATCATAAATTATTTTATGACAGTAGTAAGTCTGATAGACAAATTAACGCAGATTTTGACTTAAAGTGATGGTATTTATAAAACTTTCTTTTCTTCTATTAAGGTTTTGTTTAATTTACTGCTAGATCTTTGTTAGCATTTGGATCGACCGTTTATACTTTGCAAGACAACAGATATGTATGTATTTTATTTCATAAAGAGCTACAAGGGATATGTTCCTTAAATAACGTTAAGCCTTTTTTCATGATTTACAACCCCCGCTCCCCCTCCCACACCCCACGTAAAGTATCGTAAGATTTTCCACGACACCCCCCCCCCCTATAAAAATCGTTACGTAAGATAAATTCTGACTCCCCACCCCCTTGCAAGAAAACGTAGTGAAATACTAACCTCCCCCCCCAAAAAAAATCCCTACGTAATTTAAGGACGGCCCCCAAAATTGGCACACAACTGACCAAAGCTCGTGAAATACTGGCAGTAGCCCCATGGCTTCTTTGGTGCTGACTGACAGCTGACGGTTTTGAAAAGTTACCAGACCAAATTATGTATCCCTACGCCGAACCATATGATCTGCAAAAACATGTGTTTAACATCTGTCAGTTAGCACCAAAGAAGCCATGGGTTTACTACTGTACATGAGCTTGTCTAGCAGTTGGTCCAAGTCGTGTCGGCCACTTGACTCATCCAGCCTTCCAAATGATTTTTTATAGCTTGTCGAGCAGTTTCTTGTCTAGCAGTTTGTGTGGTGCCCATCTTGAGATGTGGCGTTAAAAGTTGACAGGGAAAAAAATAGTTACTTTTCGTTATTCTACTATTCTATTCTATTGGCTATTCTACTATTCTATTCTATTGGCTATTCTACTTTTATTTTTATATGGCCTAGTCCCTTAGAGTCTTTTTCCCCTTCTACAATGAAGGACACTTCCCGGTTGTTACTGCGTAGTAAAAAAAACCCGCCATGACTTACAATGCAGCTTCTACAATAGTAAAAGGCAATGGTAACAAGAATAACAATAAAGAGACTATACAGTTCCTAAATTCCGTCGAGACACAGCGCATAACATCTAATTGCGATCTCACGAGCGAGTTATGTGGCATTCGCATGAAGAGCATTTCCACGAAATCAATGTTTTCGCATCTCAAATTATCTTGCCAATGGTTTTTCTTTTATTGTTTGTTATAATCAAAACAATTTTCTTGGGAAGGGGCTTTCTTTAACTGACAGTTAGAAAAGTTACTAGATCTTCTTTCACGTATTCGTAGATCAATTTATGTGATATTCAGTTATTGATTTATTATCGATATCAATACATATAAAATTACACCAATAAAATAGTAATATGTTATTAAGTTGGACAGTAATTAGATTTAAATATGTTTTTATTTGATAGCTGTATTAAATGCGCGTGTTGAGTAAAATTCTTCTGCGCACATCAATTTAACTAGTTATGAGAATTCTAGTTCAGGATTGTTTAAAATACACAAACGTACAGTACAATGTAGATAGGAAGGAACTTTTTTGATAGTAATGAAAGCTATACCCTGATTTTGGTTGGAAGAACAGTAGAGAAGATTCAAACATATTTATTTGCGGCAAACATTAATAGCATTTTATCATATTATTTGTGTTATTTTATAGGTATTGATAATAATATTCCTCAAAAGTGACAGTTGCAGATAACATAACTTGATGTATGAATGTATTGAATTGATTTAGTAACTTTAGTAACTAACTTCTACTGTTCTTCCTACCAAAATCACACTATACTAAGACAATTTTCGTATATTTAGGCAAGTGTTGACTGGTCGTGCAGGGAGTGATCCAGACTAACTGTTAAGCAGACATCGCTAGCAGAATCTCTGGACGAAATAAACTAGAGATAAGAGTTAAAAAAAAATCAAGGTTTTTGAAGGCCTCAGTTATTCCATATCAGGGAATTGTTCTAGACGGACAAAGACGCCCATATGCACGTTCAAATGCTTCTCAGAAGGGAAGCACAAGAACAAATTAAATTAAACAGTTCTGGTTCAAATAATACGATGGCAGTTTTCGATTTTGGTAAGTGGTGGGGGTGTGTACGCCTGTATGGTAGTCTGGAGCTCTCCGTTTGCTTTTAGTCAATATGAATGTGGAATCGTGTGTATTACGAGGGATACTAAACCCTCACCGAGTTCGGTCCCATTTTTCTTTGCTATCGAGGTTTTAAAAGGAACGGGGGCGAAACTCACTTCCATATCCCAGACTAGGGCCGAATCGAAGCCATCATTTTTGTTCTGTTTTCCAAGTGATAATTTTTAGGGTCACTTTTATTACTAGTTGTAATGAAGTTTCTCTTTAATAAGTTTCAATCCTTTGTAAAAAAAAATTATGCTCTTGAAGGAAGGAGTGGAGGGGAGTAATGTCATGCTTCCATTCCCACCCCCCACCCCCGCCCCCTTCTCCAAAGTGTGCCACTGGATTATATTGTAGACATGGCTTGTACAAATTATCATTTGTTAAATTGGTGTTCCCCTTTTGACTGATGTTTTGAAGGCCGAGGTTAACTGGAGTTTTGTTTTTGTTTACGGCCTAGAAGGTGCTTTCAATAAATAATATTTTCTTAAAATTAGGTTATTATTTGTATCTCATATCTTTGATTTTTGTAACAAACATAATATTGTGGTTCAACAAATGCTTGTTTTTTTAAAATAATAAATTACATCTGTACACAGGCTTGCGCACAGGGGATACGATATTTTCCCCTAAACCTATAAAGGGGCTCTCGTAGGGGTGATGTGTAAACTACGTCATAATACAATACCAGGGTCATACGCATAGGAGAGGCGGGGGTGAGAAGCACTCTCCTCCACGCAAATGCGGCTACATATCATCTAAATATAACTTTCATAATCCCTAAAAACATAGTGTAATTAGTACACAAGCGTATAGCCCGAATGGGTAGTAAGACACGTGCTAAAAAAAAAAAGCAGAAAGATTCAGTTTGTTTTTGAGGGCTTGACATGATCTTATTCTAATGTTTTTGATTATCAAGTTAATTCATGATGGGTAAAAGGGCCCAATACTTGGCTGGTCCTAGGGTTACCATATCCAAATCCTAGAAAAAAGTACATTCTAAAATATACGACCGTGGGATTGGTGCTGAGGGAAGGCAGAAGTGGGGAAGGAAGGACTGATAGGAGTTTTTTTTCATTCAAACAATTATTTTATTTAACGTATTTTCATTAATGTGAGTATAAATAAAAATAATAAGTATGTAACTTTAACAGAATAAGGTTTTACATTAAATAAAGATTAATAATAGTTTTTCTTTCGATAACACTATTCTTGGCAACCTTAATCAAAATAATATTTGGGCCTTGCTCCAGACGTTAACCAACAATTTCTGTTTTGTTTTCCATACAATCATTATTTTTAAAATAAAAAATAGCACATTTTTATATTGAAACGGAAAAATAAGAGTACGCAATTTTGGTATGTCAAAAAGAGAACATGTACTCTTAAAGTTGAAGAGAGGTTTCAAATAATTTTATATTTTAAAAAAAAATCAAACGTTGTGGTTTGATTTTTTAGCTATTTTTAGTTTGGTTAGCTGGCGACACTGCAACCTCAAGACAAGTTTGTACTCGCACATGCTTGCGGTGGTCGTTCTATTTTTAAACGTCAGCACATTCCAGTGTTGCCAACCGTACGATCTGGATACTACTTTTGATATAATTTCAACACGTGTACAATCCAATTTTCGGATATTTTATAAAAGTAATATCCTGTGGCCCTCTATCTAGTAATAAATTTACATTAATTATAATTTTTTTATTTTCTAATATAATGTCAGAAAGTCCTACCGGTAAAAATACAATCCATTTCAGGTCCATTACTGTCGCTAGAGACAGACTTGGCAACACTGGGTCACATTCCCTGCGTCTCCTCATTCAACAGTTTGTGTTTGACCACTTCGGTTTGTTTGGTTTCTGCTTAAAAGAAAGCAAGTGTCGGAATAAACAAAATAAGACAACAGAAACATTCTTTCAAGTAAGTTATTAGTGTTTTAGTGGATATGTTTTTTTATATCGACGAAAACTTTAAGAAGACTGCAATTTAATTAATTTGTGTTTTGGAAAGTCACTACTAATGAATAATACCTTCACTTTTTTAATCACACGTGCTATACAATTTTATTCCCAGCATACCTATCATCTATCACCAATATTTTACTCTTTAAATATATTTATTATCGGTCACTATTTACCAGCTCAATTTATTTTGAAATATATAAAAATTATACCCACACACACAATGAACGAAAATTTTAGATGACAAAATATCAAATCATATTTGTCCTTTTCTATAAAGATTAAACTTAACAAAATGTAATTAATCTAACCATAGTTTAATGAAATATTAAGTTTTAATTTAGTATCGTACAAATATTTACTCAACGTTGGGGTTAACCTCAGGAATTTAAAGAACGAAGGGGTCTCCGAACAATAGTGAAATATATATAATATATACATATATACTTTAAGCCATTTTAAGTATTTTCTTAACATTTATTTTGATGTGGGGATATATAATGTATAGATTCCAATAAGCTACTAGCCAAAGCATTGAGCAAGAATATAATAGTTCAGTATTATTATTATATTATTATTATTATTATTATTATTATTATTATATTATTATTATTATTATTATTATTATTATACTCTTTAATTCTCTAATCACCCCTTGTTATGACCATGTTTTATTATACTTAGAGGCTTATACGCGTTGACTTTTGTTTCAATCGATTTTCATTAACACGTCAAGATTCCTCGGTAGTATAGTGGTGAGTATCCCCGCCTGCCACGCGGGAGACAGGGTTTCGATTCTCCGCCGGGGAGAATTTTTTGGTGTGGTCTAGGGTAAGTGTCAAGACTTCTGTGCTGCGGTCCGGGGTTCAATCCTCGGCTCCGGCACAGATTTATCTGGCCAAACCCTTCCTTCATCTCAGCCAAGACATATTAATCACAACTTGTGAATGTGTGGAATGCCAGGCTTACACCGTGGTTCGGATCCCACGTTAAACTGTAGCTCCTCCATTTCATCTCTCAATCACCCTACCATTACACATTAGCATAAGTGCGTATAAACCGAACGGGTAGTAAGACACGGTAATAATAATAATAATAATAATAATGTCATGTTTATTGAATATCACGATTTTTTTGTCGACACACCACTCAATAACGAGAACGCGGTAGTTGGCCTAAAATGTAAATTTATAACTTTCGGGTATCTTCGGAAAGTAAAGAGTAATTTTGTTTCATATGGATATAGATAGCACAACTGATGCGAGATAGTTACAATATTTCCAAAAACATTGACATATCTCCTACATACAGCTTTACCCCAACAAACCTATAATCTTAAGTCTACAAACAAAAACAAGAGATCACTAGTTCACAATATACTCACTATACCACCTTTTTTGTATACAAATTTCCGATATTATTTCTTTGTTAGTATATCTCATGGTCATAAAGTTTATAGGAACAAAGATATTAGTGAAAAAAAAATATATATATATACAATTTTCAGCACCGTTTACGCGCGGTAAAATTGTATACGTACAATCGAATGATGGAGACTTTTGACAACTTATTTAGAAAAGCAAAGTGGAAACCAATATTCAGCTCACTCATTTGGCATTTATCTGAAGTGACACTCGATTTTCGCCTAAAGCTACTGGACTAGAGCAATGTTAACTATATGAACATTTTTTTAGCTAGGCCTATTGTATTATTATAATAGCGACGTATGAAATAAATTTTGCCAGTGGACATCAATATTATAATGACCATATATATAAACTTAAATGATGGTTTTGACTAGATCCATTATTTTTATTATTATTATTATTATTATTATTAGTAGTAGTAGTAGTAGTAGTAGTGGTAGTAGTAGTAGTAGTAATGAAAGAAAGAAATGAGCTAGTGTGTATGGTGTGTGTGTGTGTGAGGAGAGAGAGAGAGACAGAAAGGGAGAGAGTATGTGAGGGAGAGTGCCTGATAACGTGTGTGAGGGAATGTGTGTAAGAAAGAGAGTGAGAGTGTGAGTGGAATTTTGGGAAAGAGACTGTGAGGGGTATTGTGTGAAAAAAAGAGAAAATATGAGAGCGTGTAAGAGAGACTTTGAGAGAAAATGTTAGAGGAAGTTTGAGTGAAAGATTAGAGAGAAAGATTGAAACCGAGAGTATAACGGTCGATGCTGCGGTAGGTTTCGTCTTAGCTAGGAAATGTTCGCACCATTGTGCGGACAAATTAGCCTGAACCCATCCTGAGGGATGGGCTCTACTACCAATGGCCCCTGGTGGAGCACCTCTCATCAATTGGTCGGACATATTTTTCCGAGGAAAAATTATCATTGGAGGCAGGAAAGATCCTCCAGCACTCATAGCACAAATCACTGTTACCAGTGATCCATGTTCTGCCGCAGTCAAAGAACCAATTTGTCGCTTCCCTTTCAAACCAATAACTTGTGGCTCTTTGGACTGAACGACACTGAACCCCGTTTCGTCAACATTCCAGATCCTGTCAGCCTCGTATTCTGCTTCTCATACTCTGATTCTAGGAGGTCAAAAAATGGCAGAACCATCTCTTTGGTGAAGCCTTCTGCGCGGGCGTATGACGTTCCTGTGGGTCTTCTTAGAGACAGCTGTTGTTTATGGCGGCTCAAAAATGATCAAGCCAAGACCTTCCTGCAACCCCCTCTTTAAACTGGTTTGGAATGTTGTCACGCACAGCTAGCTGGAACGCCATTCTCTCAAATCAGTCTTGTGAGTCCATAAAATATGGCCTCCATCAACAATATATATTCCACCAGCTCTTTTTCGATATTCTCAGGAAGAATTGGCTTTCTACCTAGTGTCTTTTTCACAAATTGCTCCGGACGAATGTCTGCTTGCAAAAAGAGAGTTCGCAAAGTAGTTTTTGGCACCTCATAAAATTTTGCAGCTTTCTTCAGCCCCATTTTCTTGTCCCTTACCATATTCACTGCTTCTACCATTTTTTCCTGGCTCCATGTTTGCCTCTTGGGGATTTTCTTTGGCTTGTTCAGCTGAGCTCTAGGCATCTGAAAATTTAAAAAAAAATCAATTTGAAAAAATCACTTTGAAAGAACACTTTAATCTTTCCAGAGCAGTTTTTTTTAACCAAAATAACTTTAGAATTTAGCTAGATCTACTTATCTATAGTGCTAGGTATTTATTTCTAATTTTTTCATTTTCTTTATTTTTTTCATTCATCTGCCACATACTTTAACAAAATTATTATATGGTTTGAATTTGTGGGTGATACGTAACCCCAGAGGAGTCGGGTTCCATATTAAAAGCACCAATGGGGTCCGTATTTTATGCATCGCCATCTTGAATTAACTTAATTTCTGTCGGCACCAAACTTTTAAAAACGTGAACATCAGACAGATTAGCATGTACCCCTAGGCCTCTAGAACGGGACACATGCACCAGTGAACCTACAACTACATGATTTATATTTTATAAATAAATTCACTTACCATTCAAAAGTTTGGAATGCGAAAAACACAAACGTCCTGTTTCACTGAGCGCAACCGCATAACCCTTGGTGTGGATGGCTGCCTAGTGCAGTTCAGCGACAATCCGCCAGAGTTCGCCTCTTTTATCAGTCTGAAAGAAGGGGCTCCATAATACCACCTTCTCTATTGGTTTATCACATACAATGCTTATGAGTACATAAACTTTGTTCATGATCTCTTGGTTGTGGAAATGTAATTGTATTGGTCATTTTTTTGTCATTTTGGGATTTTAGGTAATATTTTCTTTATTTGTGTCCTTTTAGTCATTTTTATAAGTAGCAAATTTATTTACGAAGAGTACATCAGTATTAAGCATGCCTATTGTATGATGATACGGTTTATTTGAGATATAATTGGTATTTATAGCCCCGTGATCGAGCGCCAATTATGATGATACGGAATTATTATTATTATGTAATTACCCCGCGATTGGGAGCCAATTATAAAGTTTTGGAATGTTTGTGATATAATTGTCCCGCGATTGGGAGCCAATTATGGTGATACGGTTTGTTTTGATATAATTAGTTTTTATAGCCCCGTGGTCGAGCGCCAATTATTTATGTTATGGTTTGTTTTATTTAAATAAATACAACTATTAATGTTGCACATGATTTATTGGCGTGATTATATCTTCTTATCCACTTTTACTTGAAATACAAATTATGTACTGTGTGATATTACACGTACTCAAGTTTATGTCGCCGGCACTCTCTGTGTATATGTGACTACTCTCTCTCTCTTTATCGCTAGCACACTCTATATATTCATACGCACACACAGCTTATATATGACATGCCCCTTGCCCCTTGGACCTCTCGTGACCGGTGTCAAAACCAACCAATCAAAAGCGTCCCTGCGACAGGTGTCTTGAAGGCTAGCTTCCTATTGGATATAGGGAGCTGGCGTCTCTTGCTTGTTTGGTAAATATTACGGAGTTAAATTTTGAAAATAAAAAATAAGTTTTAATGGTGCAATTTTTCTAGACTGTTCTTCAAAAGCGCGTGATTCTCCATGGGTGAAGTCTTAAAAGGATAATTTACATACGATACTTTAAAGAAAAATACCTTCATCCATGACTTTTTAAATATATGAGAGCGGTCCAAATCAATATCATTACAATACCCCTCATTTGCTTATATCTGAAAGAATTTAATTAATTTTGATATCAGGAAATTCTTTACTGTGCAAGAGCTACGTCATATTTGACATTTAATATTCTTAAAGTTAAACATGAATAAATTTGTAAAGTGTAAGTTACATAAATTGTATGTGTGTATAAACATTTATTTAAAATTACTTGTATCACAACAATACAATATTTATGATATATTGTTAACATTTTTTCACAATTGTTTTATTTTATTTTTAATGTTCAGTTTTCTTGACAAATAAACAGAAATAAAGAATTTTCTTTTCTATTATTTATTTAGTGTTTTTCTTATTTGCCGTATTTTCACTGAAAATTTGTCGCACTGTTCATTGTACTGCTCTTGAAATGGGGATAATATAAAAGTTTTAACAAAATTATAAATTGCTTTGGTTGAATAATTAACTTTGTATTTGAGCTTAGGTAAAATTAGGTTAAGTTTAAATTTAATAAATTCAAATATAATTTAATTGAGTGATCTGAAAAATCTTGAACAAAAAAAAAATGACTAAAGTATCTCAAAGTACCTTAAGTTCAAATTAATATTTGAAATGCTAAAATAAAATATAAATGTTAAAATTACTTTTAAAACTCAAATCTTTATGTGGGTTGTGTTAATTATCCAATCATTGTTTACCGAATGCACTACGGCAAACCCTCCGTACAACATAAATTTACTTATTTAAATTGTTCTTAATATATAAAAAAATCTTACATATTCTTAATAACTAACTTAAATTAATTTGAAAAAATGGGGTCATGTTTTCTTAAACGTTTTTCATTTAATTTTTATTAATTTAATTGATTTTATTTATTAATGCGGCCTCATTTATTTATTATCATAGAACAACTGTTAATGACTTGCCATTGAGCAAGGCATATTACATACTTAAATATTCAATCCAGATTATTATTTATATTAACATCTGAGTAAAGTATATTATATTATTAAATATCCAATATACTTATATTAACATCTGAACAAAGTATATTATACATTACTACATATTGAATCTACTTATATTAACATCTGATTATTATTATAATGTTTGTTTTGTGGTTAAAGGGCGTTGGCTCTTTACCCAAAGTCAAACTGTCCTTTCACTTTTTTTTACCTTCGTTAGTGACACAGCTGTTCAGGGTCAACCTACCCTCTAACTTTCACTTTCTCTATCTTTCTTTCGCGATGTCAACTTGTCGACGTGTGAGCAACATAAAATATACTGTACTACCCCAACCTTATAGTTTTTAAAATAGTTGAAATTTATAGAAGACAATCTTGGAATTTTATAGTACGCTTGAAATCAGCCTGAAATCATATGTCACACCACTGTGAAATATTCAAAATTATTTTTCCCTTTCTAATTGGGTAATTATTTTCTCATTAGTAAAAACAATATTTTTTATCTATTGACTAAAACCTTTCAAATGTTGCCTGGTTGCCTTAGGCACTTACATAAAATGAATTTATAATATAAATCTATTATAGTAGCATAATTAGTACAACATCCTAATTAGCCTTCTTACACACTTTGTTACTTTATTAGTATCGGCTGTTACATCACGCAATCACAGATTACCCTTTTAAACTTCTTTATAATTTTCTTAATATCTGTCAATTTCAATCCAGATTTACTGTTGGACATTTATTACATATTCGTGGAAAACCAAGGCTTGGCCTCATTCTATTACCGACCAATTCATAGGCTGCGCTGTGCTAGCTCTATGTTTGAAAATACCTGTTTTATGTTCCTTGGTGGTTCCCAGACTCACCAGCAATATAAATGAATCATGGCTTGCACATAGCTAAGTCCATGCCTGAAAATATACCTTAACTCCTCAAAGCTGTAAGATGCCCTCGGGCCATCTTTACACTCAAAACGACGATGCTTGAGATCATGGCTTGCACATCAAGTCCATCACTAAACACACCTTAACTCCTCAATCAATATACCTTAACTCCTACATAAAAAAATGCTTTAAAACAAGACACAACTGGCCTCTCATGTTTCCATTCACCTTAACTTACTGTAACAATGTACTCGTGAATATCTAAATTAACTTCTTTAGATATCTTAAATTTTATCTTTCACTTCATCAACCTATTCTGTGATTCTTCAATGTTTTAACCAATACATGTTAACTTTATGTAAAATGTAATTAATTAAATTAAAATGACCCCCCACACAAATATTAAGATCCGTGTCTTAACTGTCACCCTTAAAAGTCACCATTTGTAAAATGATAACATTTATTCTGATTTTCAAGATCGTCTACTAATTAAGTTTGATCCTAATTACCTAACTAATTAGTCAAACCTACAAAATGTCTTAAACTGAAATTTGCCCTTTTGGCATAGTTTTATGTTAACTTGAACTGATAAAATTTTTACCAAATAATATATATAATTAACAAAAATATGTCCTTAGAATTTGCTCACACTATGATCTCTCCTCGCGTGCTTTCACGCTTTTTTGTTGACAAATGTAACCAACCCCTCACCTAACTTTCTATCCACATGCTTCTAAGGGTTCATGTCCCCTGCTATAAGTATACTTTTCTCTAATTATTATTTATACTGATTGATTGTATTTCCTGTAATTGTTTTAAATCCAAATGAGATTAATAATGATTCGTTAAGAATTTATAATTTTAAACGTTAAGATTTCATGTTTGCTATACCGGGTTCGACTCTTACTAATAGAAAAATAATATCATTTTGAATTCTGCGTCGTTCTTTCAGGTAACTAACTGTCCTTGAGGTTACTCTCTCTTCTTTTCTGAACAAAAGATGGGTTGGGTTTGCTTTGGAGTCGCAAACTTGTTTTTGGAAACGTAGATGTCACCTGCCAGTAAATTTGAAGTGAGGGTGTAAAGCTGTGCGTGTTAACAACTATACCCTTTTTACTTTACAAAAGAAAAGATTGAATCTACCTGTGTTTCCTGCTGCTAAGAGTTTTCTTACAATTTCTATTTTAGGTGTGTTTCAACAAATACGCATTTCCTTACTTTTACAAAAGAAAACATTATTTCTACTTCGCAGAAATTATACTTTTAAATATTTACTTAAATTTATATTTTAACACTTTTCTATCTATGGCTAAATTTGGATTGAATATTATACATATTTACCAATATATAATAATGATAAGTCACATTTACTATGGTTGTAGTTGCGGTTACATAATAATTATAATAGTTACCCTTAGTTTTCCTTTTATTTTAGTATTTGAGCTAGCTAGGCTCTAGTTCGATCTTTGGTTGAACTGTAACTACCTGTAACTCCTTAGGTTAAATTCACCTAAGTCACATTTAAAAAACATTCTCTTATTTACTGGGGAATCCCTCTTCACAAAATATTTATTTTAAGTTTCTCTTATACGTATCCTACTTAGCCTATAATGTGGACGATCAAGCGCCGTTCCTACATTACTTGGTTTTTTACGAGTTAAATTTACCTAAATCACATCTAAAAGCACTCTCCTGGTGTAGATGTGTTTAAAACACTCTTCTTCGCTAGTCGATAGATAGAGTAGAACTAGTCCCCATATAACGGTTTAAAGATAAAAAATTTACTACCCACTCCCTTTACTGGGGGACTCAACCTGACGAAACGTTTTATATTAAATCTCTTCCACAGCCAAATTTATTTGATTAGGTAGTCAAAATCCTGCTCTGATGGAATCGGTGGATAATTAGTTACCTATTGGTGGGATTTGACTTGTTGCTCATTGTTAACCTATGTTAACAATGCAAGCCAAGGATCCTGGCTATGGGCATACAACCTTTCCCGGTTGTTAGTATAATTATAACTCTTTCTCGTTTCTTAGTTTGTGGGGTCAAGTACAAAAAATTAAAAAAAAAGTTACTTGTTTCCCTTGTTACTCTTGAGCTATCTGGTGTCTAAGGTCCTTAATAACCCATAGGACAATTAAACTTTCACAATTAACGTAGCTGAAATCTGATTTAGATATTCGTCTTGTTGTGATAGGGTTTTAGTTCTGTGACATTAAAAACACCTCTAACCTGACGAGTCTCAGGGTCTTGGATCAAGTATACATTTTGACCTATTTTTTGTTTTACCTGATAGGGTCCTTCATATAGTAAAAATAACTTTTTACTTCTTTATTTAAAACTGAAGATAGTTGATGGTTTTTTACAAGAACTAACTGTCCATTTAAGTATTCAATAGGCTTAAGGATATTTTTGTTATGGTACCGGGTTCCTTTTTCTGCCGTTTCTTTTAATCTTTTTACTGCCAAATGTAATTTAGTTTGGTGATCAGTTTCTAACCTTTGTGGAAAATCAAAAAGTTTCTCGAGATTTCTAATTGGTCTAATTCCCATCATTAATTCTTGAGGTGTATATCCTGTACTTTCGTGAGTTGTTGAATTTAGACAAATTTATATTCTTTCTACATAATTTGCCCATGAAGCATGATGACTATGACAAAATAACCTTAAAAACCTACCAATTTCTCTGTTGACTCTTTCTACACTATTGCTCTGGTGATGATACACTGAAGTGTATTTAACCCTCAGCTGGTATGGCAAAAAATACGGACACATTTGGCATGGTGGGGTCATTTTTGACCCCAGTAATTAAAAATATTAATAAATTCTTTCTTTTCAAAAATATTTAATCAAAAAAGATATGAAGATATAGATTACTTATTTATACATCAGTTTTTAAATAAGCATTACTTAAATATTTTTGTTTACTTCCAAAAAAAAATTCCATTTATATTTATTTACCAAGAAAAAAAGTTATTTTTAAAAGTAATTAAAAATATTTGAATTTTCACAAACTGGTTTTATGACTTCATTTTCTAAATCAATATAGGGATGACCTTCACTCAGAAGCTAAAAAAAATAAACAAATAAATAAAATGTGGAAACTGACAGGCAGGCAATATTCAGTTTTTCGACCTGTGTTATGATCGCTACGTTCCGAAGGTGCATCGGAATATTCAGAGTCCGTATTTGGTAACACAAAATCAGGGTCATCGTTGAGTATCTCTTCTAAAATTGCATCAGGACCGTTTCTCAAGTTGATCGCAACCATTAGTAAAAAATTATTGTAAAAATAAATCAAGCAATCTAAATCTAATCATAGTAAAATAATCAATCAAAAATCATCCTTAAACGAAAATAACACATGTTTAGAATATATAAAAATAAATAAATCAACGAGATAATAGTCTTACAAATATATATAGTACTTTAAGTATAATATACCAAAGAAAGTAAGACATTTGTCACCAAAACGACAATAATAAACTTAAAAAAGTACACACAATATTGGTATGGTGGGGTCAAATCTGACCCCAAGGACACTGTATGACGACAATGATAATGAATAAAAACACAACTGTTGTTTCTACCCCAAGAGCATTCTCACTACTGAGATTACCTGGAAGGGCAACCAAGTAGTGCTGTACTCAAGCAAGTTACACAGAAATTTTTACCAGCTGGGGTCAGATTCGACCCCACCATACCAGCTGAGGGTTAATATTGTTGTCTGCTAGAGTTGACCTCCATTTTATACTTGTGAACTGTGTTCCATGATCTGAAACAATAGTTTGTGGGAGACCTACGTCCCTTGCATAATTATCAACTATTTTATTCGTAACTGCATTGGCAGTTGCTCTCCTTATTGTATATAGTTTGACATATTTAGTGCAAATATCTAGAACAGCAAATATGTATTGTACACCTCTAATACTAGAAGATAATGAATGGTCCATATAGGTCGACAAAAACTAATTGTAACGGTCGGTCAGCTAATACATTTTTCATTAAGCCCTCATACTTTACATTAGGGATTTTATTCTTTTGATATATATCACATTGTTGTAGTACTTTAGCTATAGTTCTGTTCATTTTGGGAAAATTACATAACTCTTTTAAAATATTGTAACATTTCTTTACCCCTTCATGGGCATATTGTTAATAGCAGCTTTCTATTACAAGTATAACTAATTCTGTGGGGATACAAATAGTCTAAATTTTATCTATGGTAGTTTTTTTGAAAAGTAATTCATTATAAATTTGATAATTATTTGCAATTTCTAATTTAGGTTCTGACTCTTTTAGTTCTGCAAATACCTTTTTTAGTTTTGGATCCTTTTTTTGTCATTGTGGTAGTTCCTTTTTTATGTTCTTGTCTATTACACTAGTGACGTTTTTCTTTTGTATACTAAAACTCTAAATTCCCTGTCAACAGTACCTTCCACTACGCGTTCAGGTGGATATCGTGACATGTGGTCTTTTCCTGCTATGTATTTTATTATTAAATTATATTCTTGTAATAGTAAGATCCATCTAGTTAAGCGACCATGAAGTAATTTACATTTATTAATAAAAATTAAAGCCTTGTGATCCGTTATAACGTAATTGATATTTGGACTGCTCTCATATATTTAAAAAGTCATGGATGAAGGTATTTTTCTTTAAAGTATCGTATGTAAATTATCCCTTTACTTCATCCATGGAGAATCACGCGTTTTCGCAGAATAGTCTATAAAAGGATTTCACCAGAAAAACTTGTTTATTTTTCTCAAAATATAACTCCGCAGTATTTAACAAACGAGCAAGAAAAGCCAGCTCCCTATATCCAATAGGAAGCTAGCTTTCAATGCACCTGTTGCAGAGAAGTACCTGATTGGTTACTCTTGACAGTGTCATGAGAGGTCCAAGAAACAAGGGACACATCCGCATATAAGCTAAATGTGCGTATGAAGATACACAGAATGTGCCGTAGAAAGAGTGAGAGTAGACGTAGAGAGAGGGCCGGAGCAATCACACAGAAAGTGTCACAGAATTAGCGAGAGTAGACGTAGATATAGAAAATGTGTGTCAACGATAAAGTGAAGAGTAATCACAGTCAATACATAGTTTAATTTCAACAAAGTGTAAAGAAAGAAATAATAAAGCGTTTACAACATAAACAGTTGTATTTATATCATCAATATTCCATATCACAATAATTGGCGCTCGAACACCGAGCTATAAATACCAATTATATCTAATATTATTCCATATCATCAGAATTGTCGCCCAATATCGGGGCAATTATATGTGAATAATACCGTAATATAATAATTGGCGCTCGATCACGGAGCTATAAAAAACCAATTATACATCAAACATTACAATAGCATTATAATAGGCGCCCAACGCGCGACCGAAATATAATAATTGGCGCTTGATCACGGAGCTATAAATACCAGTTATATCAACAAACATTCAATTTAATTATAATAGGCCCCAAATCGAGGGCAATTCCATCGTCAAACTTCAATATCGTTACACCGTATATAGAGTAGTTGGTTTTCCATAGATATAAATTCTAAATTGTTGACATCCGTATACTATAGCTAATAGTTCCTTCTCTGTAATTGTATAATTAACTTCAGGACCATGAAGTACTCTGCTAGCATATGCTATGGGCCTACGGTTTCCCTCACTATCAAATTGAAACAGCTCAGCACCTATCGCGAATCCAGATGCGTCACAACATATGTTCATGGGTTGTTCGAGGTCAGGGTGTCTTAGGGTTACGGTACTTACAAATTGCTGTTTAATATTTTCCATTGCTGCATCCTCTGCACTGCCCCAGTTCCATTCCTGATTTGTTTTAGTTAAGTTAAACAATGGTAACACAAGGTCTGAATGCTGTCTAACAAATTTCCTGTAATAGTTTATGAGACCCAGAAAAGCTTGTAGCAGTTTTTTATTCTTAGGGATGAGAAATTCCCTAATTGACTTAGTTTTATTTTTATCTGCTGAAATTTCTTCTGGGGATATTATGTGACCTAGAAAGTTTATTTGTTTACAAAGGAAAGCTGATTTTTTTAAAAAATAACTGTCATTCCTCCTGTTTTAAGTTTGTTTAATACCAATTCAAATTGTTTTACATGTTGCTCAAATGTTTTTGACGCAACTACTATGTCGTCGACGTACAGAGTTGCAAAGCTAAGTACCTTGGGGCTTAATACCTTTTCTAAACCTCTAATGAATTTACTGGTTGATACTGTGAGTCCGAAAGGCATCCTTTTAAAACAAAATGTTCTCCCATTATATATAAAAGAGGTATATTTTCAAGAATTTTGTTCTAATTCAATTTGCCAAAAAGAGCTAACTAAATCTAAAGAGGTCAAAAATATACAGCCTTCAAATTTCTGAATTAATTCATTTGCTGGTGCAGGTGATTCATTATCGTTAATTAAAATTTGATTTACTTTACGGGCATCTAAACATAATCTCACTCCCCCATCTTTTTTCTTAACTATTACTAATGGGTTTATTATGTCAGAACTACACCGCTCAATTATATCCTATTCCAACATGTGATTAATGGTCTCCTCTACAGCTGATCTCTGGATGTAGGGTACAGGATAAGATTTGCTATTAAAGGGGGTTCGATCTGATACTTGCAGTCTACATTTATATAAATTATTTAATCCTGGTTTTTCTGAAAAAAATTTCTTTATGTTCCCACATTACATCTAATAATTTCTGTTTTTGCTCTGCACTGATGGCTGACAGCTTACAAATTATTTCTTCTATATCAGACCAAGGTATTTGTAAATTATTTACTGATGACTGTTGTAACCTTTTTATGCTGTTTTCTTGAAATTGATCATTTGTTATTTCTTTTACTTGTAGTCTTAGAATATTTGAACAATTTTTTTCTAAAAATGGCACCTTTAAATTAAAAGGCTATTAACTGAAACCTGTCTATTTTTGGTAATTTATATCAACTTCGAATCCTGCTAACCAATCCTACCCTAATATAATTAGGACATTTACATTTTCTATGATAAGAAATATGTTACTCATTTTTATATTATTTATATCAACATCAATTAATACTTGTTTTTTAACCTTTTTGTTTTTAGTCCCAGTTGCCCCTATTATCACTGTGTTGGTTACTGGTAACACGGGAATAGCCTCTTTTAAATCACTATTTTTTATTTTTTCAAAACATTCCTGTCACCTCTGACCCTGTATCTAATATTTTTACCTTAACGTTACCTAATTTCCCTTCAATTTCAGGTGATACTGGTTTACTAAATTTATTTTCATCTATGGTTTCAAATAAGTCTTCCTTTGGGTTACCCTGTAATATTACAATTTGCCTAACATAATTTAAATAAGCTGATTGTTCTGTGGTCCGGTTTTTACTTGAAATCTTCATCACGTACGGACTGTCACGTAATTGACTGTTTAATTTTCCCTTTGTCTAGAACTGTACCGATTTAAATTTGATGTCCTTGGGAATGGCGGTACTGAATTAAAATATTGAGGTTGATGTATTTGCGCGTTTATTCACCTAGATTGACCTGTATTATTACTACTATTAATTTGTCTATTATTTGAATTTATTTGCCTAGAAGGTCCTTGGTTCCTATCCTGTTGATACACTGTATTAGGATTTGGATATCTCCCATTATGCTCTGGTGTTTGAGAATTGTTTTGATATATATTTAGTCTATCTTATCTATTAGTGATTTCTCTGATTTGGGGGTTTGACAATTTCTTAGGCCTATCAAGATTATACCTGTTTGCCTGATCATTGATTTCTTGATTTCGTTGATATCTATCATCAAATGCTATCAACACTCTCTCTACCTCTTTAATATTTTGTTTATTTATGCTGATCAGAACATCTTGTACTGCAGTTGGGAAATGATTTATTAGGAGACTTATCAATCTGTCTTCTATTACTGGGTATCGTAAATATTTTGCCTGTGTCACAAACTTATTAAAATATTCACTCATTGTACCATCCTTGATGTTATATTTTCCATTAAAAATTAACTGTAGAAAATCATCCTGCATATTCTGAGACCAATATTTTTCTAAAAATATTTCTCTGGCCTGTTCGTATGTCTCCCATTTACTTTCTATGCTATCTGCCCAAGATTTTCTTCATTTTCTAAACCTGATAAAAATATTTTTATTTTGACCTTTACAATTATTTTTTCTCCTTTAAATACTCTTTATACTTTGTTTAAGTACTGTACCGCTGAGATATTTACTCTTTTTCCCTTGAATTTCGGAATAAGTGCTAATGACGTTTCTCTTAGTCCCTTAACAAATAGGTTGGTAGTACTGTTTAAGTTACTAACTTCTCCTAGATTTGTTGTTTGATTTTCTATTACAAAATCTGTAAATTTTTTAATCTAATTTCTATACTGCCTCGGACCCGCCTCGGTGGCGTAGTTGGCTACTAACGCGCTAGTCGTGTTGAGCTCGACCGCCGAGGACGGGGAGATCGAGGTTCGAATCTCGCTCGGGTGAACTGGGGGGGGGGGGGTTTCCTAAATGGTTTTCCACTCTCCCTCCACGCAAATGCGGTTCACTTCCTCTAAATTCAACCCTCCCAATTCCTAATCCATTAGCGTAGTTAGTACTTAAGCGTATTACCGTACGGGTAGTAAGACGCGGTGCTAAGTATTATTATTATTATTATTATTATTATTATTATTATTATTATTATTATTATTATTTTTACTGCCTCGGTAACAATCCCATCGATTTGTGTTGTAATTAAAGTTTTATTCGTATCCTGTTGAGAGTCAAATGCTATTTTTACCTGATTGATTTCTTTCTCGAGGTTGTTTCGAACTACCTTAACATTAGTTTTGGTGTGTTCTATTTGAAGGTCAAGATTCCCTACCTTAATTTCTACTTCCTTTAACCCTTTATTTGATTCTTATTCTACTGTTTCTATTTTATTTTTATTAGTTGTAATATGTTCCATTAATTTGAATTGTCCCTTCCTTAAGTTTTCTTGTTTTTCCGCCAAAACTTTTTTTTACTTTTTCTCCTTCTATTACTTTTTTATCAACCTCATTTAACCGTACTGCCAAATTTTGATGAACCATTTCTACTGGGTCGAATTTTTGTTCTAAATAAACAAATCTCTGTTCACATGCCTCCTTACTTTGTTCAATTTTAGTACTTAGTTCGTTATTGATTTTTTCAAGTTTTGTATCTATTTCCTGTTAAGTTGCTACTATTTCCTGTTTAGTTGCATCTCTTTTCTGATTAGTTGCATCTCTTTTCTGATTAGTTACTTCACTATTCGCTGCCATTTTTGCATTTATTTTATTAAACAACAAATCCATATAATGACCGAAATCTAAACTCTTTGTGGGTTCTACCAGTGTTTGTTCCCGTGTTACCTCTCGCCCTTCCTCATCTACTATAACACTTTCTATATTAATTAAATTTCCTTGTGTATCTTTTTCTGCCTTTTCTTTTCTCTCTCCCTCTGCAATTGATTCTACATTGTCCAGCTGCCTTTCTCTTATTTCTTAATCTGATTGTTCTATAACTAACTGATTATTTGGTATATTTTCATACTCTGTTTCATCAACGCTGCTATTTGTGTCACTATTATCATTTAGGTTTGAATCCGCCATCCTCCCTTCCAAAATTTGCTAATATTAACAAGATCTTTACAGAATTACAAGAGTTTTTTATGTGATATGAATTAAAATAAAATTAAAAAAATAATTCTAAGACTTATCTGACTTGATTGATTCTTCGTTGGTGTGTCGTTTGATGTGCCGTGTGTGAAACGTCTGCTCGTTTCACCTCGGTAGGATGTTCTTCGTTGATGTGCCGTGGGGTGTGCCGTCTATGTGAAACGTCTGCTCGTTTCACCTCGGAATGATGTTCTTCGTCGGTGTGCCGTCTAGTGTGCCGTGCGTGAAACGTCTGCTTGTTTCACCTCGGTTCTCGGTTGGATGTTCTTGGTGGTGTGCCGTCTAGTGTGCGGTGTGTCTCAGTTGGTAGAGTCCCTTTCTTGCCTCGGGGATTGGAAGATCGTTCGTCGCGGTTTATATAAATTATACCATCCTCAACCCTACATAGTGTAATTAATGTATCCTTATAACCCGAACGGGTCCTAAGACGCGGTGAAAAAGAAAACTACAGGGTAGAGGCGAAAAAGTAAAAAACAGACTTAAATCACTTCTGGCTTACATACATGTTTTATTAATCATTTAAAAAAAATAACTAGATGTAATACAACCTATTATTCATCGCAGTGATATTTTCAGCCCCTTTTCACGCTAATGCCGGTGCATTTACACTAACATCCTCAACCTCGCCTCTTAAATTATTGTTCTTCGGCCGCGTCTTACCCGTTAGGGTCACAGGGATATATATTAATAACGCTAATCGAAAAAAGATGAAGCTAGTATTTTAGAGGAAATATGCCTAAATTTGCGTGGAGAGAGAGTGTGAAACAATTTAAGGAAAAAAGGTATTCACTACACCTGACGGGATTCAAATCCCGATCTCCTCGTCAGTAATCCATTCTTAATAAGAGAGTGACGCGTTAGACGGCTAGACCATTCGACCCTCTTTTTTATCAGCGCGTTTTATTAACCGTTCAGGTTATACGTCTAGACACTAATTATTACACTAACGTGTTAGGGATTCGGAAGGTTGAATTTAAAGGAAGTGCACCCGTATTTGCTTGGAGGGAAAGTGGATAATCGTTTATGGAAGACTACTCTTGATCTCGCCGCCTTCGGCGATCTAGTCTATTGCGAGGGTTGCGCCTTAGAGCATGCGGCCACCGGAGCGGTCTACCAACTATATTAAACCAGTGGCTGGGTAAACGTAGTACATTTGAAAAGAAAATCCATCTTAGATTTTTCATAAAATTGGGTGGCTTAGCTTAGACCCAAAATTGTGTGCTTGGGTGTTTAACATAACTGACGAACAATCCGCATTTACCTTCCTAAATGATCGCATGGTCTAGGGCGATATTCTCGCAGTAGAGTAGACTGCCGATGACGGGGGAGATCGTGGTTCAATTCTGTCGGGTATACTTAGGGTGCTTTTTCAAAACTTTTCCCACTCTCCTGCGCAAATGCGGGTACACTTTCCATAAATATAATCTTTTTAACCCCTTAAACCACTCCAGACTCCAGACTCATAATGCATGCTCTAATGCACCCTGAAGGGGTGCACGGGAGCAAATTCCAACACGTACCGACCAATTGGTCACACCGTGTGGTTTTCGGGAAATTCTCAGACGGATTGTCGCATTTCGCGAAGTTAACTGAAACAAACAAAAAGCATATTATTAATTAATATTTTTAGGGAAAAAGAAAAATTTTGGGAACCGACTAAGAGGTTTTTAGAGTTACGTGCGGAGACACTACTCTATGGGGGGCTGTGTAAGAGCCTCCCAGACCACGTTTGTCACTTCTCGCTTATCCGAGCAGGGCTTTGGGACGTCGGTGGCACCCCCCAGGGTCGATGACGTAATTCCCTTAAACCATTAAGGTAATTAGTACATAAAGCCGAACGGGTAAGAAGATGCGCTGCTAAAAAAAAAAGTAGGGATGGGGAAGGGATACTTTAGAAAAAATACAATCCCATTTGCAAAGTAGGTGAGTGGGACGGGGTTTGAGAAAAACTACACTCAGTAAGCTCAGACTGACTTAGAAAGCCGACTTCCACATCGCCTAACAAACCAAACTACTGGATTAGTTTGACGCCATAGCTAGTCCATGAACACATAAACGGAGCATAAACAGTGGTTGTTTGGTCTTGGGTGTGTTAAAAAAAGGATCACCCTATAGTCGGTAGCGTAACGTTGGCATTCAAGGTCATAAAAGAACAACATGATGCAGCAACGCACGCTATCAACATAATGTGTAGCCACATATCCCTTGTTGCGGTATAACATCATGTTCTCATGAAACAGACTTCCTGTTGCTAGTTTTCCTCTTTAGTGATTCGCAATATAACTTTTTATGCCGTAATGAGAAGGGGGAGCTACAAATGTCTAAATTATTATTATTATTATTATTATTATTATTATTATTAGTAGTAGTAGTAGTAGTAGTAGTAGCACCGCGTCTTACTACCCGTTCGGATTATACGCACTTACGCTAATGTGCAATGGTAGGGTGATTGTGAGATGAAATGGAGGACCTACAGTTTAACGTGGAATCCGAACCACGGTGGAGGCCTGGCATTCCTCACATTCACAAGTTGTGATTAATACACGTCTTGTCAGAGGTGAAGGAAGGGTTTGACAATCAGATAAATCTGTGCCTGGACCGAGGATTGAACCCCGGACCCCCAGCCCAGAAGTCTGACACCTTACACCTAGACCACCAGGTCACCTACAAATGTCTAAACAGTAATTTATTAGTGAATAGAGTTTGAATGTTTTTTGCCCTAATAAGAAGTATGTACTATGCAAACATGCCCCTAAAAAGTTTTTTTTTTAATCTGAGAATATAATTATTGCTTTTTTAAATGTATACTCATTACCTAAAGTTACCTGAATTTCTTCTATTAATAGTTTAAAAATATATTAAAAGTATATTATAAATATAGTTTATATTATAAATATAGTTTAACTATTGCAAAAATACCTTCTAGTTTGTCGTTGCTGTTATTTTTACTTTCTCGCTATCTTATAGGTAGAGAAAGTATTGTGATCGTAAAAAAAAAATTGAACTCGAGATTTTGACGAATTTCGACGATTCATGACCCCCCGAATCCGAAAAAGTTGTTTTTGAATTTTCATTTGTCTGTTTATCTGTCTACCTTGGACTATAGCCTAAACTATTTACCGATCGGGCTAAAACTTGGTATCTAGTGTTTTCATAGGGTTGTCCTGAGGTTTTTTTTTTGGAATTGGATATCCAACCCTAAAATTAAGGGTAGTTTATTGAAGAGAAGAATTCGAATTTCTCAAAATTGGCTCTAACGATTTTGATTAAATTTCATCTCAAAGCATTGATCAATATTATAAACAAAATGGCTACTCTCATTTTTTCGGCAAAATGACTTTAAGGGTTCCGGTCTGATGCATAAGTTCTCATACTTATCACATCTCCGAAACTATTTGAGATATGAAATTACTCATCATTGCAAATATGTAGGTCTATATATAATACAAATATTGTATTTAAAGCATATTTTTACAAAACCAATAAATTTCAAGCTAAATGCATATATATAAACTTTTCGAACACTAAAGGTCAAGTATTTCGACTGTAAAAAAAAAAATCTAACCCGAGATGTTGATGGATGTCGATGTTTCATGACCCCTGAACTCTAAAAAGTGGTTTATTAAATGCTGTGTGTCTGTTTAACCCTAAAATTAAGAGTAGTTTAATAAAGGGTGAAAAGAGTAAAAATTGATTTTCTCAAAATTGGCTCTAATGATTTTGATTAAAATTCGTATCTAGGCTTTGATTAAAATTCGTATCTAGGCTTTGATTAAAATTCGTATCTAGGCTTTAATTAAAATTATAAACAAAATGGCTAATTTCATTTTCCTATTAAAATGACTTTAGGGAACTTTACAGAAGTGGAAATTTCCATATCTTTACAACTATTTGAGGTACTAAATAACTTATCATTGCAAAATTGTAGTACTATTAAAACTAAACTATAATACGAAATATATTTTTATAAAACCAATAGTTTCTGAGATGTTGGCAAATATATTAATACAATATGAATTATGTTTAAAATATTTTCGGATAGGATAAAAAGAAATTATTAAAAGTAATAAAAAAGGTGAGAAAACTTAAGTTTACCTTATTTTAAATGTAAAATTTAACACAATTTAAAAAACTTGTCATTAATTACAAAGAAATGATATTTTACAAGTGTTGGAAACTCAAAACCTAAACATGATTTTTCAGCTGTCATTCCGGTAAAAAGCTATGGTGAACAGACTCAAGACTTGATATCTTGAACTAAAGGAGTATATGTGTTTGATACTTTAAAACATAATATAAATAAATGCCATACAATAAACATTATATATATACATAAAAATGGCCCTCCAATAATGTATATATAAAAATAAGTTTCACTCCATTTGTTTGACTAGCCTATGTTTAATCTTTAACTAGTATTGGTTGAAGATTTTAGCCTGCCAAACACTTTAATCCACAAAGAAAGACAGAAGAGGTTGTAGATTTAAATCTGTTTATATTATTTGTTTTCAGGTGAATCATGCCTTTGATTAAACAATGCTGTTGCTGTTTCAACCTGAAGACTGGTGGAGTCATTCTCGGTTATCTTGGAATGGTGAGGGGTAGTCCAGTGAATGCTAATGTCAAATCACCACAAGAAGACAAAATAGCATCACTTTATAGATATCTTTAATAATAACAAATTCACTAAGACATTTAAATTTCTTAGCATGATAGTTGAACAGTATTTTAGTAGATAACATTTAATTTATTCATACCAGCCTTTATCAAGTAGTTGATGGATATGTTTAGTAAAAATTAGGTCAATTTTAAAGTGAAATCTTCTAAAATATACCCTAATTATAGTTGAAAATAATTTGTTTGTATTTTTTTTTTGAATGGCTAATGTCTTTGTATAGTTTGGTCCCCGAGTGTATTTGTATGAGTTGATCAATTTACAGGGATTAGAGGTTTGACTCAAGAAATTCACTGGGTTTGGTTTAATACATATGATTTTCACAGGACACTAATGTGTGTGTGTGTGTGTGTGTGTGTGTGTGTGTGTGTGTGTGTGTGTGTGTGTGTGTGTGTGTGTGTGTGCGCGTGTGCGCGTGTGTGTGTGCGTGTGTGCGTGTGCGTGTGCGTGTGCGGAGTTCCTCTAAGATTTGCTCCATGTTTCTACCCCTTGTATTAAGTCATTGATAATCCTTGGGTTTTTTTTCTTTTCTTACTTATCGGTAACTATCTTACAGTGGCTAGTTTTGGATATCCACATTTATTTTAACTAATGGGGTAAATATGGAGGAACTATAAGCACATTTGAATATAGGGAGAGCGTGAAATCCTCTTGGAAATTCCATTTGACTGTAGCATAATATTCCAGCGAAGGGGAGGTTTGTGGAAATTAAACCCCAACCTCTCCTTCACAACCTAAACGTGTACAAATATTGGAGATTGTGTAAGTTTTATTTAACAATAATTGTCAAAAAAGTTCTCGCTAATCTTTATTAAAGAGTAGTCTGAAGTTGGTTGAAGTCTAATTCAGACAAAGGGAATTTTTTTTTACAGTTTTTAAAACTACTAAAATAATTTTCATACAATTATACATAAAGTTATCTGATCTACAACTGTCACTTTTCATAAATAATGTAAATATGGACAGTACCTATGTAATAATAAAGTAAAATTACATCACTGTTGGCCATAAAAAAATAAATCCATGTTTACTGCAAAAAAACTACCGGTATTTTATAAATTATCTAACTGCATGTCTACTTATGTACCGAAGTAGTTCTTGTATAAAATGTAATACCAAAGAAACAAATTTGTGTATGTGCCACTATATTTATTAATATAATATGTTTTTGGTAGGAAGAACAGTTATAGGTAGTAAAACTTTATCAATGTTGGCCGAACAGAAATATGTTTGAATTTTCTTAACTGTTCTTACAACTAAAGTCGGACTACAGCCTACCTATTGATTAATTGCTATTTGCAATTTTGAATTTTTTTTTCTAGAACTGTATGCATATGTACCTGCTATTAGAATAAATATATTATGTCATATATATGTTTCACTAATTGAAAAATGTTCTACTACTTTAATGCATGTATATTTTTTTCAACTCTTAAAACTTTGTGTTAAAAGTATTTTTCTGTATAATTTCTGTCGAATATAACTTTTACCTGATCATATATTATTATAACCCCTTAATTTTCAGATTGGCTGTATTATGAGAATTTTATCATTCAGCATTCTGTTGGTAAACTTAGACAGCATTCTTAAAAGTCCTAAGAGTTACAGTGGCCTTAGTGATGACTTTACTGAGCCTGATTTTAATCGTAGTCCTGAGATGGCTGCTGTAGGAATAACTCACCAAGGTAATTTATTGAAAATAATTATACTTGGCTTAAGATGCTGCTCTTGCAGTAGACTAGACTGCCGATGATGGGGAGATCGAGATTCGAATCTTGTTGAGGTATACTTTTGGTGGTTTTTCAAAATGGTTTTCCACTCTCCCCCACACATGCGGGTACATTTCCTTTAAACATAACCTTCCTCATCCCTAAAATCATTAGCGTAATTAGTATATAAGTATATAACCCGAAAGAGTAGTAAGACGTGGATTTTTCCTTATTGGTTATTCACTTTACCTCCATGCAAATGTGACTACACTTCCTATAAATTAAAACCTTTCTTAGATCTAATTAACATAGCTAAACCATAAGAGGAAGTGCTAAAAAAATACATATATAGATAAATAGGTTAAAGCTACTGGTACTCTCTTCATACTTTGATCTTCTTATTACTTTTCCTTTTCGTGCAAATACACGTTGCACGTTCGGACATATTTATATATCATAATAGAAAGAACATGTCCCTTTTTATATGTTTATTATTAAAGAGAGCTAATGTGTGTCTAGTCAATTTTTTATCTGATATTTTTCCCCATCACATTCCAATAGTTAAAAAAAATTACAACTTCTTTTATATTAATTGCCTACTATAATAAAAGTATAAAAATAAGGGAGTCAAACAGAATTTTTTAATCAGTTCTGGTTCTGGTTCCTGTTCTCTAAACAAACATTTTAAAGGTTCTGGTTCCAGTTAGAGCACAATAAAAGTTCTGGTTTTTTTCGGTTCCTAATAGTGTTCTGGTTTTGACTCATTAAATTTTCTTTTAATTGTCTTTCTATCAATTCAGGTTATGTCAATGTACTAGATTCGATAATGGATTTTTAATAAATGAGGAAGGTTATATTTTTGTATTTAAAGGAAGTGTATCCACATTTACGGGGAAGGAGAGCAGAAAACCATTTTGGAAATAACACTGGATCAAAAGTATTGCTAGATTAAAATAAAAATTATAATTTAGGTACCTTAATAACAAAAGTTTATCTTTCTAATTTGCATCTTGATCTGTCACCGTCAATCTCATAGTCAAAAAACTTCTGAACTGAGTCTTTTCTTTAACGTACCCCATCAATAATATTATTTAAACCACTTATTAACAAACAAAAATATTCACTTCCGCATTGTACATAAGGAACACATTCACTGAGCTACTTCCTGATTTAAACTTGAGTGAAAGAATTTGTTTGCATTTTGCCACCCCCCATCTCCATTTCCCCATTATAAGCTGTTCAACCAACCACCAGATTATCAGTTTTCACTTCCAGGAAGTACTAAGTACAATAGGTTTAGACTGGTGTCCAAAAGAGATGATTTCTTAATTTATGTATTCCATCTTCTAAGGAATGGGATATTATCTGCCGGCTATCAAAGCTAATACAGCTTTTTAAACCTCTAGCTCAAACATTATAAAGTGAGAAAACAAAGAACAATGTAACAGTCAAAAACAATAGTGTGTATTGCTAAGGGCTCATTAACTCTTTTCTAATCACCTTAGAAAAGAGGTTTCAAACAAAGTAGTAAACTAAAATATATCAAGCCCTTTCAGAACTTACCTATAAAGTAGGAAACACAACATTTCAAAATTAAACTAAGCTTAGGAAAGAAAAAAGTAAAAAAAAGTAAAAATTTTGCAACTTGTCAAAATTATATATAATTCTGAAAAACTAGGAACCTTTAAGAACCTAAAATTATTTAACGGTTCCAATTCCGGTTTCGGTTCTTCAGAATAGTGTTTTTAGGGTTCTGATTCCTTAAAAATAAATGTTAATTTCGGTTATCGGTTCTGGTTCGACTCCCTACTAAAAATGCTTAAAAGTATTATACAAATTTATTACAAAAATGTAAAAAGTATTCACATGAACGGTTTATTATATTTATAAACTAGTAGAAGTACCTAGGGTAACACCAGGAACTTCCGATCTAGCGGTCCCAAACCTGCACAAACCCACATTCTTCTACTATGCAGGGTGAGAATCGGTCTATGATCAGTTTTTGCATGCTTTACATCGGCTGTTCGCAAGCACGTGTTACATTAGCTAGACAAAATAAGCTGTTACACAATTTGTGTTTTAATGTCATTTTATTGAAACTTTAAATAATTTGTGTGTATATTTTTTAATCTCTGTGTATTTATAAAATTTAGATATTAAAGTATACTAATAAGAACCCATATAATGGCACCATCATCTTCCAAAAGTGTTTTTGGACATATTTTGAGAGGACAGGCTAGAGAAATTGTATATAACGTAGCTGACCCCTTGAAAAACCAGAAATAACAAAAAGTTAAAATAAAATTTAGTTGAATGTACGAGTGAAGCCACAGACATGTATCTTTAACAGGGTGTCCAGCGACCTGGAAAACCTGGAAAACAGGGAAAAGTCAGGGAATTTGCTTGGTCAGGGAAAAGTCAGGGAATTTAATTAAATTTCTGGAATTTTCACATAATCACTAAAAAAAATACTAACATTTTATTCACACTAGACAAAACTACATTTTTCTACAATTTAAACATACCACAATCTCTTTTAACACATTTGAACATACAAATTTTAATTCTCCAAGTCAACATGGGATTTTTGTGTGTCATCCATCTTTCCATCCTTCTACTTCGCGTCTTTATTTTTTAAACTGTATTTGTGCAAAGCACTATTTTAATGTATCAATATGATCTAACTAAAATCTAACTCAGATCGCTCTACCCAAGAGACCATAACTTTAGGCTGTAACCCTTCATAGAGTGTCACAATTTCAGAGTGTGGATGTGTTTAGAAATATTATTGCATCTAGTTGTGATCTTAATAAGATAGTGTTTGTAATATAGGGACTGGAAAAGTTGTAAATTGGTTCTGGAAAACCTGGAAAAGTCAGGGAATTTTAAAATATGGTTTGGCTGGACACCCTGTTTAAGTAGCGTAAAAAACCATTTTGAGGGAAAGTAAATAAATGTCCCTTAATTTCTAAAGGACACGAGACCTTTACTGCTCTGAAAGAAAAGTGTAAGAGTAGTAAAAGAATATTTATAGATGATTTTCACACTATCAACTGAGCTATGGGTCCTGGATTCAATTCTTGGCATGGACAAAAAAAAAATCATTTGTGAAATGTAGGTTTACCCTTTCACAAAGATAAATTAACAAACGGGGACTGGATTTTGTGCCTGTCCTATCCTTAAATTAGATTATAAGGCATATGAAGTTAGTTACGACAGGCCTAGCCAGCCAGTAATGGAAAATATATTACTTGAATAAAAAACTGATCCAGGCCACAGACTGGAAACAGTAATGGATGTAAAAAAAATTGGCTCTTAAAAGTGATGACATAATAGATTGCAGCAAGGAGTATTTGCAAAAAACAATCAAAGGCTTGGGCTTTTAAGTGGGAAAAATGTAAATCAAAAATAAAACCTTTGATTGAACGCCCTGAAATAGTGATGTGGAGAGTGCCAGGTACTTAGGTGAAATTCATGACTTAGGAGTAATGGGCTTATGTGAAATTCGTGACCTTAGGAGTAATGGATGTAACATATATATATATACAGTGGAGCGTCGTTAATCCGGATCGATCGGGACCGGGACCCATCCGGATTACTGAATTGTCCAGATTTTCAAATGTGCTTTCACTAACTGTATACATAAGTAATGTATTGACTAGAGGATACATGACGCTCGGGAGTCTACTGTATTGCAAAATAGAGGCTGAAGGCTTCGAAAAATACAGTACACAAAATACTTTAATAAAGTATATTGAGTAAGAACATGTACATTATGTAATTTAGATTAGTAACTCTACAATACTTTTTAGAAAAAAAAAACAAGAATCTACAGTAATTAATGGAAACTTACTGGGTAAAAAAGTCCTTAATTGTTTTTTGTACAAGACTTGACCTGCTCTCACCGCCGATCGGGATTTGCGACGCTCCGGATTTCCGACGCTCTACTATATATATATATATATATATATATATATATATATATATATATATATATAAATAAATAAATAAATTGATGAAACCTATGTTAATGCTTGTCCTAGTGTAAAAACATGCTGGCAGTCTGAATTCGAATTGAGTGTTACGATGCCTATTGGAAATGAAAATCGACTAATCATTGTGCTAGAGGGAAAAGGTATTTTGTTCCTAAGTCCTAAAAAAAATTTAAAATGTCATGACATTGTATGATACTTGTAGGTGTGTTAGACTTTAACTATAGTATATTATAGCAATATATTGCATAATTACCCAGGACAATTTTCTTTGCTTCAAACAGACAGAAAAAAATATTTATTTTATTTCTTTCAGCCCATTTTTTAATGAATTTAAAAAAATCAAAAATTTAAAATATCAACTTCAAGGTGCACAAGTTTGTGCATAGGGGCTATTAATTTTAAATTTTCGACCCTTTGCATGCGTGAGATATTGATAGCTAAATGCCAAAATGACAAGTACAGAAAAACTTTTCATTTTATTAATATAAGAAGATTATTCGGGAAGGGATGTCAGTGGATCAAAGATATTTTTATATTTTTAGATGTATCTCTTTAAGGAAAACCTCTTTTCGCTTTTTGTGGTAATTTGTAATATATATTTGGAAGGAGGTACAGGAAAGGTGGATAGAAAACACAAAAAAGGGAACAAACCCAATAAGGCTTTCATAATGGAAAGAAGAACAAAGTTCACACATTACATTGCTGCCACGGGACAAAGAGGTATTGGCTGCCTCTTTAAGAAAATCGATAGTCACCGCCCAATTCCCCAACCTAAGTTTTTATTCTATCTGAACTCATCAGTGAGGAGTGTGAAACGCGCCAACATATACGTGCATTAATCACCCACTCTGGGTTAATGTGTTTTAATATAAATGCGCGGTAAAAGAAAGTCCCTTATGGAAAGAAGGTTTTATATTTATGTATAGCTCTTACAAAAGTGTGAATTAATAAAATATAGTGTTTGGTAACTAATTAAATCAGGGGATGCTATTGATGAGTGGTGAATCGGAGGGTTTTTCATCCAAAGAGAAGAAATATTTACATTTTTTAACACTTGCTAAACACATCCTACTCTGGAAATATTAGGTTAGTTATAATTTATACAAGTGTCTAGCACCTTCTTAGGAAAGAAATCTCAATCTTAAAAAACATAAGTATATTCTCATTAATTTAATGAACATACTTGCATCTTTAAAGTGCCTCAGAAGTCACATGTCAGGCCCTATATAAAAGGGTGCAGCCAGGCCCCATCTAAAAACACTTTGGCACAACTAGGCTCCATCTAAAAGCACTTTGGCACAACTAGACCCTATCTAAAAGCACCCTAATGCAACTAGGCCACAGACAAATAATATAACCAGACACTCATTGCGCTCCTTTTGGCGGCTTGAGTCCTCCAATACTGGGATCGCTGCGGTTAGTCCTATCATCACCCAGCAGTGACACTAGCGAAGCTCAGTGTTGAAGGACTCAAGCTGGCAAAAGGAGCGCAGCAAAACCCCGTAAGGTTGAGTCTGTTTCTTGTTTGTAAACTAGGCTCATAATACACAAATGAAATACAAAACTAATGTCTAATGAACACATACTAGTTTCAATTGTGAAATATTTATCTATCTACAAAATCTGAAAATGAATAATTTTAAAGTAAAACAATCTCTGACTCTTGAGTACAAAATTTGTCAAAAATAGGTATTAAAAATCGCCAAACATGGTTAACTTTATGAAAGTGACTTTGCTTTATCCTTAATTTATTTTATAGCAACAATTTTACCCACTGTCCAAAACTCATTTCGAATTCCTTCCTGTGTAATATTTAATGAACTTTGCTCTGGCACATTAGGTGTTCATTAAAAACTTCAGAGACTTGCATGGGAGAAAAAAAATTGATGAGTTTTAGATTTAAATTTAATTATATGATTTATTTACATTATTTCCATTCTTTCCAGTTGCATCCATGACTTTGACTTTTATGATAACATTTTCTGTGATTGGACTGTTTGCCTATCTCTGTCTTCTCATCGGTTCATCTCGTGTAAGCATACATCTATACAAATATAATATAAAGCAGAAGTGTATTGATAATGTTTTTCTACAGTGTTTATATATATTTTATTTATCTTTCAAGTCAACTTGAATAGTTAAGGATGAATTGGTTTTGGACCAAATTAATTGCCTTTGTAGGTTTTAATCAAAACTAATATATTTTAAGCCTATGCAAAGCTTTGAAATTTTGAGTATGAATCTGATTCAAACCAAGATTTTTTATTCGTTTTTAAATTTTAAATTTCATTATCTGAAACATTCAAATTGTATTCAAAAAATTTTAAGTAAATTAAAAAAAATATTATTTGATTAAATAAGAACTAAAATCAATTATTAAAATATAACTAACAATGCCATCGTAAAACCTCAATTAATTTGTGTGTAATAATATTTACATTTTATTTTATAATAGACTCACATTATTTAGCTAGACCATAGAAACTTGTGTATCATTTAGTAATAAATAAAATATTCATTATTTACTGACAGTTTTTATGACTATAATCTTTTCACTAAACTATTCCAAAATAAATATAATCTAGCATTATATTAAATTCAGGATTGATTTTAGCTCGTAAGCACAAATATTACCTAGGATTAAATTTGAAATTCAAATTGCTGGATTCACACAGGCTTGTATTATTGTAGAGTCTTATGAGACCATATAAATTATTCCTGGGAAGCTGTTTTTTTTTGTTGAAGGGCCGCATTGAGAATTCAAATAATTATGGGCTGCCAAATAAAACAGTATCTTTCATTGAACACAAGTTATTATCTATAAAATATGTTACAAATAACATAAAAAGTCATATACTATGGAAAAAAGTTAGTGACATTCCATTAAAATACCACTTAATGAGATGAATAAAATTTTTCATAATTTCTTTAATGTCAGGTGTAAATTTTGTCATTAGAGATACTTAAAAAGTGCTTGTAAATGTTCATAGGTAATGTAATGTTGATTGTAAGAAGTTTTTATTGAAATCATAGAATATATATATATATATACATATATAGGTAACCAGCATTTTTAGAGCAAAAACTTTGTTTGCGAATTTGTCATAACAAAGAGAATTGTAAAATGTATGTATTTCTTCGGGGCACTGTAATTCTCTTAGATTTGATTACGCTACAGATATTTCAATTGTAGTTAAAATTCCACTTGTTGGTTTGTGTTGAATAAAAATAATTGTATATGCTTCCCATTAGAATATATTTTTAAATTCTGGTATTTTTTATCACTAATTTGTTTTTTGTACATAGATATATCTTGCAGAACACATAAAAATACATAACATGCTTTGATTATTTTAATTTTGTTTCAGGGAAATCGTTATCTCTTGTTGCCTGCCTTGATCCTAGACATGCTGATTTTTGTTGTGTCAACTTTAACTTCTTTAGCATTTATGATAATAGCTTTTAGTGGTAATGCTGGTGTTTTGGGTGTGGCCTTTATGTTAGGAGGACTCGTAGTTAATGGTAAGTAATCTTTACCAGTTGTTAAAATATTGTATAATATTTAAAACAATTTTTTTTTTTTACAATCCTATTTATAAACCAAAGTTTGAATTGAAAAGAATAAAATGTGTGTTGTAATTTTAATTGAAAACTATAAGGTATTTTTATTTCAAACATCAAGTCTTTGTTTTGTATATGGTATTGGCCTGAAAATATGACCCCTAAAATATAGGCCGCAACCCAAATTTTCAACCACTTTTAGAGAAAAAACAATATTTACACTTAAAATTAGATGACTTTGAAAGAACAAAAAATAATTTATAAAAGATGAAATCACTTGTAAATAAAAAAAAATATATATATACAGAAAAAATGTGATGAAACTAATTTTGAAGGTTTGTTATTTAGGTTCAGTAGCCATATTGTCTCATATGTTGTAGACACACACAAAATAGTCACAGTTAATCTATTTTTAATTAACTTTGCCAAGTTTAAGTGGCATTCAATAACTATTTCTATATATATCCTTATAACCACATTTGTATCACACAAGTACAAAATTTTATGTGTATTATCTAAGAGTGTGATTATAGGCCACAAAGAGTTTTATGAAGGCTGTTTCTTGGAAAAAAAAGTGCTGCCTATTTTCAGGCCAATACGGTAATTTCAATTCCCTTTATTTATTTAGTGCTAGCATACAGTCACAAGACCTATAACAGGCCAGCACTGAAACATACATAATAATAAATCATATAATCACTATTACTTAAGAAAACAATACCAACTAAATAATGATTAAAAAAGTAAATGCTGGTTAAAAAATGACTGTGATGAACCATTATTAAAAACAAATATGTCAATATAAACTCAATAAAGCAAAATTGTGCAGAATATAAAAACTAGGCATATTAACTATAAGGAGTTCCTTAAATAACTCTTTAGGTTTGACTCTTCTTTTGTGTGATAGAAATCTGCTCTTCCTTTGTGATAGAAGTCGAATTTGGCAAACTAGTTTGTGCTACGGATGGATACAGCAGCCAAGAGATATGAGCTTGTAATAATTACTGAGAAAACATTTTGTTATTTCAATGGGCTCGATAATGATAATTCCAAATTATTGAGAACCTTTTCTGAGTACATAGTTCACACCTTGGGACAGTGGTTAAGGGACTCCTAATTGAAATTTTCCTAAAAGAAGACTTGATAGACCAGTACAAAAATGTATGATATTGAGTTGGATTTGCGTTTTTACTGTTTGGCTTTTCACTTATTTATACTAAATGAGGTATGGATTATAAAGGTATAATTTAGAGGAAATGTACCTTCATATTATGTGAAGGGGGCTTAGAAACCATTTAGGAAAACTCACCCTTTGTACATCTGATCAGGATTCGTAGCACTGATCTCCTGCTTACCAGAAAATTAGTCAATTGCGAAAGTGGCTCCTTAGATCTTTTGATCACTGATGTGGTTTGAGTAGGTGTTAGGATTGTCTTAGTTTTTTTAGGGAAGGTAGAAAATTTAAAAAATGAATTTGATAGTACATCACTAGTTTTTTTTCATCATTTCAAATATAGTATGTTCGAAACCAAATACTTAGAAAAATATTTGCTACTACATAGAAGGACAAATATAATTGGAAGGGTAGTGAAGATTACATGATGATGAGTTACATACTCTGTACTCGTCACTAAATATTGTTAAGGTAATGCATGCTACATTGGGCAGAACATGTAGCTTGAACGAAAGAAACTAGAAGCCTTTTCAAGGTATTGACTCGCAAACATAATGGGAGACCTCAACACAGTTGGGAGTAGACTGAATGTAATTATCTCGAGATAGGTTAGGTGGTGTACTTTTGTAAGTACGACAATGAACTTTTGAGTTAGCTTTTTAACTAACTCATAAATAAAGTTAAACATATATTTTATATATTCTGTAATTTTTACACGTCATTATAGACTTTCCATTCTTCCATTATATTTGTCCTATCCTTTTTTTTTCTGTTGTTTTTACTAAAAAGTTCTCTTTTTCAGGCCTGATGCTGTACTTTTGGCTATGTGTGCTCAGTTTGTTCCAACATCCTGCGAGAAATTCAGAATGCAGCCTCGTCAGTTACTCTGACCTGCTTGATTGGTTCAAAGAGCGCACCAGCTTTTGAGAAATTTCAGAATGAGAATGCCTAAGTAATCATAAGCGTGTGTTCTCTCAAAGTTATTATACTTTGGCTAATCATGATACTTGTCTAGCAACATAAACTAGCTTTCTTTATGGTGTGTATTGAATTAAATATGTCTTTAAATGTAAAAGTAATTAAAAATAATGGTTTACAGAAACACAGCCATTCACATAAGTAAAATAGCCCGAAATAATTAAACTTTGATTTTTCCGGTAACTTTTAAGCCTCCCCCCCCCCCACCCACCCCCAAATCCACCCCTAGGTATTGGGTAGCCATTAAACTATACACACGTCAACTACACTGCATATTTTAAACTACTCTGAATAGGAATAAAGAATTCATGGGAATGTTTCCCAGTTAATATCACTGTGAAATATTTAGTGACATTGTATTAAAGGCAACATTAATTTTGATCTAGGTTTTTAATTACTACTGTCTAATTTTTGTGAAAATGAAGGATACCTATTCTTCTCTTTTATGATTTCATTATTAGTTCTAGTTCAAAATTACTTATTCCCGAACGGGTAGTAAGACTGGTGCTAATAATAATAAAATTACATATTAATTGTAAGGCTTAGCTAGAAGTTCCTTAAATAATGTTTTCTTGCACATAATTGCTATTATTTAATCATTCAAACATTATTTACTTCTGTGTTTAAAGTGTTCTTAATATAGTTAGCATATAAGATAAACATACTTATTATTTTTTAGATACATACTTTTTCCCTTTCAAGATTAAATAAAAGTCAAAGGAGAGTAACAAATTCAGAATAGAATAAAAATTGTTAATGTTACGTGATGTAATAACACAAGGACTGATTGTATATTACCAAATATTTCGTTCAATTAAAATACTACCTTGATTTTTCAAGACATGATAGGTACTTAAAGATCTGATACTCCACTATTATAATTAAAAAAAATAAAAATAACTTATTTCAAATCAAACTTTGAAAAAAAAAATCTTTGGTGAAGTCCAATAATTGTTGGATAACACCATTTTTAATTAGGTTAGCTTATAATGACATTAAATAAATGATAGAATGGTAGAAATTAATCACAAATTAAATTTATATCATTAACGGAATATTTACAAACTATTTTATACTTTTCTAATATTGTGTTTAGTTATTATTTCTAGTAGCATTGTTATTGGTAGATGTTAGAGAACAAAAAAAACACTTTTTACTCCTTTAAAGAGTTGTGTAAATCTATTTTATTAAATAGCTATGTAAATCTGTTTTACTATAGGTTAATTTGTATTGTAATTGCTTAGCCAATAAAGTTTGCATTTTAAACCAACTAGTATTCATTTATTGTGCTCGTATAATCTATTTAAGTGTTTTGTAGTGTATATATAACCTTTAACCTTCAACATATAGTTAAAAAAATTAATGTATTGGGTGCTTTAATAAAATATACATTACTATTTTTCTGACACATCCAAGCATAACCATCCTTAAAATGTATTTATCCATTAGAAGAAAACTGTATGCGCTAAAGTAGGATAAAAATACTAGTTTAATTTAAGTATTGATCAGTAATTAACTTAATTTAATTATGATTTAATAGATCTGGGCAGTGGGCATTTGACCCCTTCCTCTCCTTAAAAAAACTCAAAGTTTGAAGTACAACTATAATCTAGACCAGGGGTCCCCAACCCTAGCCGGGCGACATGGTGCCTGCCGACCTCTTGTGTCTGCTCGCCACTTTTTGACCCACATGAAAAGTTCTTGACTATTTCCTTGTGTATTTATTTTGGTCTTGTTAGAATCGTAAATAAATGGTATTTTATTTATTTATTGACGCTTTTGGTTTGGTGAACATTGTTTCAATTGTTTAAACTGGTTTTGGACTAACTTTGCGTGTGTACTATTTTTCGTTATTTTATATGCGAATTTAAAAAATATTTTTTAAAATTTTAAACTCACAATTTTTTTAATAATAGGTATTTTTTGTGCTGTGTTATTTGCGCTAAGAATTATGTTCGACTATAAATTTAGTTGAAAAAGTGATTGGTATCCACCGCACTACCGTTAGTTTTGAATGTGCTCTAAGGTAAAAAAAGGTTGGGGACCTTTAATCTAGACTGTAGAACACCAAAGATGAGTTGAATAGGTTTAAACAAATTTGTTTAGCAATTTGACACTAGAGGTACATATTAAAATTGAAAATTCCCCCATAAATGACCATTTGGGAAAAAGAAATGTATGTAGTTATTTGGTAAATTATTTCAATGATGGTTGAAATCGTGATTGATCCACGCAATGCGTGTACTGGTTTTGTTTTTTCCCTAAATGTTTTCTCAACACGCGATGTGGGCACCTTCCTTTAAATTCAACCTTTCCTTCTCCCAAACCAATTAGCATAATTAGTACATAAGTGTATAACCCGAATGGGTAGCAAGAGACAGTGCTATAAAAAAAATTACCTCTCTCCTCGCCGCACCAATTATTTCCATAGATCAGTTTTCAAGTGTGCGCCCCATAGTCGGGGACTTAAGGAAACATTAAATTTCAACAGCAGCTTTCATATTAATTTTGGGGCAGTAAATATTATATTTTAAAAATAAATATATATGTTTATATTACATTTCTATAATACTCCAACAAGCAGCTAGACAAAGTGTTGGAGTAGTAGACTGAAATTGATTTCTTTGTATGACTTAAAATATTTTATTTAGAGAAAATATATTATTTGTGGGTACTTGTGTGTAGGGATGTGCTATCGAAAGAAAAGTATCAATACTGTACTCATTAAAAATAGCAATACCATACTAGTATTGAAAGAAAAGTAGCGATAATAGTATCGGTATCAAAATTTTAATCTGAAAACTAGATTTTTTTAAATCTAGTATTAATAATCTTTACCCGCTTCGGTGGCCGCGTGGTATAACGCGCTAATCTTGTGTTGGACTGGACTGCCAAAGATTGGGAGATAGGGTTTCGATCCCAGCCGGGTGCATTGAGAGTAGTTTTTCCACTCTCCCTCTATGCAAATGTGGATGTATTTAATCTAAATTAAGCCTTCCTAATTCCAAACCCATCACTGTATACATAGGCGTAAACCTGGACACGTAGTAAGATGCGAGGCTAAAAAAATCTCAACTTTTGTCATTATAGCTGTGCTTTCATTTAACACTCAAATTATAATGGTTTTTAATACTTTAAAAACAAATTTTATAAGATGCTTTTTCGCTATCCAACTTCTCGAAAATCTCCCATAATTCACTTCTGGGAGGTGCCATTTATTAACTACATTCGTTGTTTATATACTCTATCAAGATACATTATTAACTATTGGCAAACAATTTTAGATGTATATTTTCCAGGAAATTTTAAATAGGAAATTTTTCTGCAGTCATGGCTTGTGGTGGAAGGATTAAATTGTTGAGGTGGCACCTAGAGCCTATTATACTTCCAAAAAGAGTGTGTTAAGAGACAAGTGGGTTTATCATAAGGTGGCACGGGAAAGGGGGAGGGGGAGGGATAGTTAGGAAGCACGTAGAATGGGAGGGGCGGGGGGCGGGAGGGTAACAAAAGTTGGGCCAACCTTAAAATTATTTTAATTAACTTCTGATGATATTTTTTTTAATGATTTATGAACATAACTGGTCTACAAGGGCATTCATTTGTTTCTTTACTACTTTTTTTTTAGCACCAGGTCTTACCACCCATTCGGGTTGTACGCCTATGTACTAATTACTCTAATGTGTTAGGGATAAGGAAGGTTGAATTTAGAGGAATTACACCCGTGAGAGTGGAAATCCGTTTAAGAAAAACCGCCCTCAGTGCAATCGACTGATACCGAACACCAATCTCCCAGTCATCGGCAGTCTAGTCTTTTGCGAGAATAGCACTTTAGACCACGCGGCCACCGAAGATTGATGTTTTTGGTGTTGACGACCTTAGGAGAAATTAATCTTAAGGTGGGGTGATAGTGAACGCCAGTTTAGTGCATTAATTTTGCAGTTTTTATAGCATAAACATTTTTTGGCCAATATAGATCAAATATTTCTTCCATAGAAACATAGAGTTATGTTTTCTGCACATGCTAATCTCAACAATTCTTGAATATCTGTCATGAGCATAGTGGCATTTGGTGACAAACTTTTTAAATGCAGAGAAAAAGTTGTCACTAAATTCCAGGACACCCTTAACAGATATTAAAGAACTGTTAAGATTAGCATGTGCAGAAAACATAATTCTATGTTTCTATAGAAGAAATATTTGATTTTTTTGGGCCAAAAAAAGTTTATGCTATAAAAACTTCCAAAATACTGCCCTAAACTGACGCTCACTAGCACCCCACCTTAAGTATAAACGTTGACATTTGGGATATCTATATATCAATTACATTATTGTTCCATTTAATCAGTTGAAATTTCTTTACAGAAATAATAATTGAAAATTTTCCATCTCACATCTCTAGAAACAATAGAGGAATGGACGCTATGCCCTGCTTGGAACGTCTTGTGATTTCATCGGCGACTATTGATAAGCAGCTATAAATTATGATGAGCTAAAAGAGATTGAATGCTTTAGTTGCTTGTTCTTAATAATAATAATAATAACAATAATAATAATAATAATAATAATATTTAGCACCGCGTATTACTACCCGTTTGGGTTATACGCTTGAGTACTAATTACGCTAATGGATTAGGAATTGGGAGGGTTGAATTTAGAGGAAGTGAACCTGCATTTGCGTAGAGGGAGAGTGGAAAACCATTTAGGAAAAACCACCCCAGTTCACCCGACCGAGATTCGAACCTTGATCTCCCCGTCCTCAGCGGTAGAGCTCAACATGACTAGCGCGTTAGCCAACTACGCCATGCTTGTTCTTGATTGTCCTGCAGAAAATGAGTGAGAATTGAGAAATAGTGTTGTTCTTCCTACACAGTCCAACCTAGTAACCTTGTAGTCTCAACATGAGTGAAGATAGCAAAAAAAGTTGTTTCTTTCGATACAGGAGTGTGAGTACTGATATCAGTAAAAGTATCGATACTTTTATCACATTGCTACTTGCGGGCACATGCCAAAGAGCATAACTTATTTTTAGCACCTCTTACTACTCATTTGGACTATATGCTTATGTACTCATTACGCTAATGTAGGGATTAGTAAAGTTATATTTAAAGGAAGTGTAGCCACATTTGTGTGGAGGGAGGAAAACCATTTTCTAAAAATCAGCTCTAACGATTTTGATTAAATTTCATATCTAAGCATTGATGAATATTATAAACAAAATGGCTACTCTCATTTTTTCGGCAAAATTACTTTAAGGGTTCTGCTCTAATGCATATATTCTCATTTTTTATCACATCTCCGAAACTATTTGAGATATGAAATTACTTATCATTGCAAATATGTAGGTCTATTTATCATACAACTATTTTAATTAAAGCATATTTTTATAAAACCAATAATTTTCAAAATAAACGCAAAAAGACACGGTGCTAAAAAAAATACTGTACCTGACAGTTGATAGTATTTTGCTATGCTGATTTGGTATTATTGTTTTATTCTCTTGGTTGGCTATTGAATAATAGTAACTAGTGTTTCTGTGGACAAAATACCTTGATCCTTCATTGTTCTTATTCTCTTTGGATTTCAAATTGAAATCTTTCATATAATTTCACCTTGAATTTTTTTTGGTGATTACTGATCCAAGTTACAAATTAATATTATATTCAAAGAAAATAACTGTGTTTGATGTGGCTTAAGACATCATTGTCGTAATTTATATGTCAATTTTTTTTTAATAAACACTATTGCTTAGAATCATAAATACAATCATTTAAAATGAGATAAACGAGGTACAAAAATAAAATCCTTGCCTAATTTTGTTTAAATTGGTAAACACATTTGACATTTATCACGTGACAAGGGTCCGGACAAGACACAAAATTCCAAATGGTCAAGTTTAAACAAAACACCACCATGTTTGGTCAAAAAGTTTAATTAATATCACATTAGTGTGTTTTGAATTATTTCTTTCCACCTCTCTGTTTTACTAGCCATCCAGACTATCCACATTTAATCAAATTAATGAGGTAGGGATGAGGAGGATAGAATTTAGATAAAATATACCCACATTTGCATGGAGGTAGAGTGGAAAAAATTTAAGAAAAACACCAGACCATAATTAGAACACCAATTTCCCTGTCAAGTTTAAAAAGAAGACAAAATGAGCCAAACACCTTAGTTTGCATGCGGATTGTTTTGTAACAATGTAATGTTTAGGAATACACAAATGTTAGAAGATAAATAATTTAAATATAGAATGTCGCAAGATCTTTTAGATCCGAGGGCCTCCTTTCCTTTACCTGAGGTGCATGTTAACTTGTTACTTCTAAATAATTCAGAAAAGCTTTCATTTTAAAATATTGTTAATTAGTTTTTTTTAACATTGCTTTATAATTCAACTAAAATGATAACTTAATGTATTGGCATATGTTTTACTTTAAAAATCAATATGATTACAGCCTGTTTCAGTGGCCGCGTAGTCTAACGCTTCTAATCTTGCAGTACATAGACTGGACTGCCAATGACGATGAGATCGAGGTTTGAATCTCATTCGAGTATACTTAGGGTGGTTTTTCCAAAATAGTTTTTCCACCCTCCCTTCATGCAATACGGTTACACCTTCTCTAAATATAACCTTCCTAATCCCTAAAACCAATAACATAATTTAGTACATAATATAACCCAAACGGATAGTAAGACGTGGTGCTAAAAAAATATAGTTAGGTATACTTTTTATTGGAATATGTTTCACTTAAAAAGTCAATATGATTATTATTATTCTCGTTCTATGCTATGAGCAATGTGTAGTAAGGTCTTTATACGTTATCACAAGTGCTATGAATGAAACCTATATAAAAGTCTTCATAAGTGTGTTTCATTTGTTTGTTCATAGTACACACATATTTAGTGTTCTTGAAAATGAAACAAACTTTTTTTTACAGTTAGTATTTTATCAGGTATAACAAATCAAGGGTCTCCTTCATAGGCCTACATCTGTTGTCAAATAACAATTTTAACAATGGGTTTGTTCCCTTGTTTCGAATTGTCTTTGAACCCTCAAAGTAAATAATAATATTATATTAGGCCTACCTAAAAAAGAAAAGGCCCAAAACTGATAATTTATATTATTCAATAATAATAATTAGGATATTATTGTTTACCTCTATAAGGAAAACCTCTTTTCGCCTAATAAGGTAATTGTATTATATTTGGAAGGTCTCATGAACTGTAAAAAAAAAAAAAAGTGGAAATGAATTAATCTATTAGTAGGTTTATTGTGAATCATTTGAACATCTTAACTGACACTGTAGTAGAGTGGTCAGCGCACCTGGCTACAAACTTAGGGGTCCCGGTTCCAATTCCCGGCTGGTACATCACTCAGCCCAGTTGGTGAGAACTTTCACCGGTACCGATTTACCCTTGCCCAGAGGACACTCGAATGTACTAACTCTACATCCTTTCCATTGAGGCTTTTTTCCGTATCCAAATTAGATGACACGCACATATATATACTATATAAATGTATACATGCGTGCCTGAGCTATATATTTAAATATATCTTCTGGTTTCTTAGCACCATGTCTTCTTGTTCAAGTTATACACATATGTACTAATTACGCTAGTGAGCTAGGTATGAGGAAGTGTACCCGCATTTGTGTTGCAGGAGAGTGGGAAACAATTTTGGATAAGCCACCCTCGGTATACTGGGCCAGGATTCAAACCCTGATCTCCCTGGCAGTCTATTCTAACAGGAGAGCGACACCTTAAACCATGTAGTCACCAAGCAAGTTTGTCTTCTGTTATTCAGGTCTGCAGATTTACTGGTGTCTGTGTGAGTTCAGCTTGTTTCAATTGCTTCGAGAAGCAGCTGAAACACCAGTAGATACTCTAGGTAACTTGAATGAGGCTCCATTCACAGTGCCTGCCCATATGAAAACAGACATTGTCTGAGACTTTACACTTTGGTACATCATGTTGACCTTCAGGTGATACTATGTTTATTCATGCTTTTATTTGATATTACAATTACTAGCATTTGCATTAATTAAATTAATAAAATGTGCTATTCCCCTTTAAAAATATATATCCTTCAGTTTGTATTAACTATATACCTACTATGTATAATAATATGTAGTTATTATTATAATATAATTTTTTTAGTTATATTGTAATGGTAGCAACATTAATTTTGGTATAAAGGTTTTAATTTTGTAGAAAATTATAAATAGTACTGTAAATAATTTTTCTTATTTCTATATTGGTGAAGGATACTTAAATTATGTGTAATGATTTCCTTAGCAAAAATGTCTGAAATGGTGATCCCTTAAGCATTTTCACTAATTTTCATCAAATTACCAAATGTTTAGTTAAATAGAATGCTAATTTACCAATAAATAATGTGCCATTATATACATATTTTTCAAAAATATATATATTACATTTTTAGTTTTTAAGTAATCTTTACTTACCTTATTTAATTTTATTTGGTCAAACTATATTTTAATTGTTTAAAACCTTTCTATTCTAAAATAAATAAAAAAGATAATTTCTAACTTAAAGGAAGTTAAAAATTTAGACATAATTTGATGATCTAATTTTATTCCAAAGTCAAATTGTTGACAAATCACTTCAGTTATGTTTGGTCATTATTTCGATTGGCTGCTATAAAATCATAATATGGTTTGAAAATACTTATTTTTAAAATAAGTTGATACATATGTAAAACTACTCAAGTCATTCATAAAACCAAGGGTGTAGAAAGAAAATTTTACCTTTACCCAACAAAAGTCCGGACCTCCTCCATCCACCTTTTTTATAAAAGTGGTTATGTAAAAACTATTCTTGTCACTTATAAAAATGGCTATAGTATCTAAACTATTTTTTCACTCATAAAGTGGCTATATAAAAACTACCAACGCTAATGTAACATTGTTAATTGACACCCAGTCCTGGATTTGATTCTCGTGTCCAGGTGTCATTTTTCAATTTTTAGAATATATTTAGCTGTGGCTATAACCATAATTAATGAACATAAATAATAATATGGCTATTTAATCAATCCCCTATAAGACCTGTTATATTATAATAAGTTATTTGAATATTATTAAAGCCTTTATTATGTAAGTATATTAAGCATTTTTATATGTAAGGCATTTTTTTTACTATACATTGTAGTTTTTTAAATAATAAATATGTATTTTTAATCATGAAACAAGTTTAAAATTGTTTTACACATGGACATATGTGGGGTTTTGAAGTGGAGAAAAAAATGGAAGGGAAGCGCGGGGGGTTTAAAGGGTTTGCCTCAAAGCTATAAGTTGGTTTTTTTTTTTACATTAGACAGCTCTACAGTAAAATAATGTGAGAGGAGCAATTTTTAGAAACACGAAATAATGTTTTATAACAAAAATAATTTTTAGGATATTTACATAGATAAACATACTTTTATTTCAGATATATTTACTTAAATTGTGTATACAGTGATGTGGTAATGATATGTCAGTTGCAGGGTTAGAAACCAAACGAAAATATAGCTAAAACAACATACCAAACATATACTGTAAACCCTAGGTGTTAATTTCATGGTTAAATTAAAACAATCAAAGAATAAATAACACTTCGCATTGCAAAGTTTGTTTATGGAACACTAAATAAATATTTTATAGCATTATAAAACAATAATGATCTTAATCATGGCCAGACATATTTGCATTTCTGCAGATCTGCGCAGATCTTAGAACATCCATATACTACACAAATTATATGGCTACAATACTGGTTTTACATCTTTAATACAGAATTTGAGCACAGATTCACTTAAATATAGTTTATATAAAGTTACTACAGAACAGGATTAAAATCATAGTGTAGGAAGGGGGGGAATTTATGGAATTCAACTCCCTAAAAATTTTTTGAAGTTTTTTATATGAAGCTTAAAGATGGCTTGCATTAAACTTCAAATAACTTAAAGGCATACACTTTACAAAAATTGGCCAGGGAAGGACATTTCAAATAACTTCTGGAGCATTTAATTTTCAAAAGATATCCCAGCTAATATTACTCTAAATGGTTTCCAAAGGCATCCAATTTTTATAAGAAATACCCACATCCATATAGCTCCATATGCATATAATATTTAAAAAAAATCCAAGCGAGGACCACTCCAATTAGCTTCTAAGGGCAATCTAATTAAAAAAAAAATTCAGGTGAGGATCATTCTAAGAGCTTCTAAGTGCAAGAAACTCTATTTCTAGGCATTCTGAGTGAGGACCACGTCAAATAGATTGCAGGGAATACAATTTTTTTAAATCTGGTGAGTACTTATTAAAATACTTAGTTTTTAGAAGCATCAACATTTTAAAAGTTTGCCGAAGGAGGACTACTCCAAATAGCCTCTATTAGTATCAAATTTCGGAGGAGCACTATTCTAAATAGATATTAAAAAAGTGTAATTTTCAAAAACTCTCCAAATGAGGATCACTTAAGAGTAGCTTCTAGGAGCATTAAATTTCCTAAGATTAACTGGGGTGAAGAGGGTATAACTTCCCTAAAAACCTTTTTGTTACTTTCTCCCACCCTTCCCTTTCACATAATAAAGTTCCCCCAATACTTTATAAAATAACAATATTCTTGTTTCTTAGGGTATAAAATAGCAATATTGTTTCTTAGGGTTTAATAGTAAGCCTTAGCTATCATAAACTTATGATTTTGAACCCCCACCTCAAATATTAAATTCTCCCTACACCCTTGTTTAAAACATTGTTTAAGAAGTTTTTAAAGAGTTTTACCACAAACATGACGTGAGACTCACCACTTTCGTCACTTTCATTTTACCTGAGGAGGACGACATATGTGCATTGACACATATTAAGAATCTCGAGCGTAAGCAGCCAGTCAAAAAGGAACAAAGGAATTTCAGCTAAGAAAATATCAGTTCTATATATATAAATATTTTTTTTCATCAATCTATAAACTTTTCCCTCAACTTTCTATTTATTCTAAATTAACTTACACGTAATCCTATTTTTAAACTTAGCTAAATTGTGTATTTGAAGTTCTTATAGTTTTAAAATGACTTAAAATTTTTTTTTTTTAAATGTGCTTTAAAATGTTCCTAAAATATTTATTTTTAATCATATATTAATATTCCACATTTTCAAACTTTTCCATTGTCTTGATAATAATTATTATTCATTATATGTTTTGTAGCCACACTGTACACCACACATGTTTTTTTCTCTTTTTTTAATCATATTTAAAACTTGAATAATATTTGATAGACTTAATTTATCAAAACATTCCTTACTAAAATTATTACCTTTTTTTTTATTTTTTTCAAAAAAATTATTTAGGAAGTTAATTTTGTTAAAAGAGAATTTGAAACATATTAAAATATGCATGCTATTATTAAATAGGTTTAAAAAGTAAATTCTGGTAAGAAGGCAGTTTAGAAAATTCAAACACAATAAAAAAAATATATTAGTCTTGTATTATTTTATGTATATTGATATTTATCAAAAGTGATGACTGCAGATCACATTAGGCCCTACTTGACATGCCTATGAATATAGAAGGTAGTTCTAGTAACGTCTGTAACTTTCTACTAGAATCCTAATAGATATGGGGCTATATTTCATTCAATATCTTATCATGTAAACACAGTTGTCTAAACAGATTACCATTTAGGGTTTAGGAACCACGAACCTTTACCATATCACTTTTTTTCTTAGAATTCTTTCTTCTTGTTCTAAAGATTGCCGGATCAATGTGCACGGTATCATTCCACTTCAAATTTTGCGGCCAATTTGTTTGGAGCAAATGAGGTGCGACCATGGCAAACATATTCTGAAATTATACATGTTAACTTTTGAAGCATAATAAAATAATATATTTTCTTTTTAGCACCGTGTCTTACTAGCCATTCGGGTTATATGCTTATGTACTAATTATGCTAATGGTTAAGGATGAGGAGAATTGAATTTTAGAAGTTTGCCTGCATTTGCAGAGGCAGAGTGGAAAACCATTTTGGAAAAACCACCCTTAGTACACCTGACCAGGATTGAAAGATAAGCTCCCCATCATCGGCAGTCTAGTTTACTGCAAGAAGAGCACCTTAGACCATGTGGCCACCGAAGGCAGATCATAATAATAATAATTTATAGCTAGTATTTTTTTAAGAATTAAAAAAAAATCAAGCACAGTGTCTTACCACCCGTTCGGGTTATACACTTTTATTTATTAAATATTCTAATCAAACATGTGATTATTTTAACCAATTATAGCAAAACCATTGATTGAAGAATTAATTTTATTCTAAGGTTATTTCAGTGGACACATTATAAACTAATTTAACCTAAGGCCTATTTTCAATACTTACCTCAAATATATTCTTTTATTCTATTATATATTTATAAGGAAAACCTCTTTTCGCTTTATGAGGTAATTTTATTATATTTGGAAGAAGGTACAGGAAAGGTGGATAGAAACATATAGAAGGAACGAACACAAATAGCTTTTACAATGAAAAGAACACAGTTCACACTTTACATTGCTGCCATTGGACAAAGAGGTAATGGCTGCCTCTTAAAGTAAATTGATCGTCACCACCCAATTCCCCGACCTAGGTTTCATTCTATCGGAACTCTACAGGGAGGAATATGAATCATGCAACGCAACTTCCTAAAAGAGGAAACCAAAAATCTTCCAAATATAATACTATTATTCTATTAGATACTTAGTAAATGCCATATTAACCAACTTACATATTTGTTGTTATTCCTAATTTAAATCCTGCTGCACCACTACCAACCCCACCTACCATCCCCATGGAAAAAAAGTATCTCAGGATAGTTTTTAATCCACCAGAAAAGTTTTCCTCCTTCAACTAAGTTGTCACCACTGAAGCATTATATCTGTTCACTCTACTACTTTCTGAGGAAGATGTCATGTGGCATCGAAATATTAAATTTTAAATGTGTGTGTTAGTGTTTTTAATTTTATTGGTGCTTCCTTTCGATTGCATCATGTTTATTTAATGACATATTATTATAATAGTTATTATCCCTTTTAAATAAAGTAAGGATTATTGGACACCTAGATTTGAAGTGAATTGTTTGAACTGACCTCCGCCCATGGGGTGAGCCCCATAGGAGTGAAGCGGAACTGCCACTGGGGCAGTCCCATGTGGACCAACATGGTGCGAAAATACTGGAGGAAGTCATTTGCTAGGAAGTGCCACTCAAAACAACGGTCCAGCAGCCATATCTTGGGGTCCTCCCTGCGTAGATCTGATTCGTTCTCACACTTGTCCATGTACACTAAACACACCTTCAAGCAAAAAAAAAAAAAAAAAAAAGTAGACAATCTTGTCAGGATTAACCTGAAAGATAGCATTTTTTTAGTCTTATTTCTTGTACAGGCTATACACATATATGCACAATGAGTTAGGGAGGAGGAAGGTCGAATTCAGAGGAAGTGTACCTGTATTTGTGGGGATGTAAACTGGAAAACCATTTTGTTGAAAACCCCCTCCCCAGTACAGCCGGCCAGGATTTGAACCCCAATCTCCTTGTTATCTGTAGTTTAGTCTAAGACGAGAGTGACCCCATAGACCTTGCGGTCACTGAAACAGGTGGTAGTTACAGAATGGCACTATATTTTTAAGCTGAATAATATTGTATTAAATTAAGCTTGCAATCTTTCAGGATAAATTAATGGTGGTACATCATCAGCCAGCACAATAAGTCCCCAAATATATCCAAGGTTTCTGCACAAGTTTATAATAGTGTAAATTGAATAGTGCCTAGATATGTCATATTGTGCCTCTTCTCACTACTGTGAATACATGTATTCGCCATCACTTTTATGTTTCGTAGACATATTTAGGGTTTATAGTTGGTTTCAAATAAGCACTAAATAGGTTCACTAACAAGAAAACATCCAGGCCAAGGTAGAAACACACAAAATAAAATTTTGTTGACACCATTAACTGTGAATCAGCAATACTTAATAGATGGTATTGCTAGTCGTAAGTTGAAGTACCACAATCTCGTATCTACAAATCTGTGTAAATCAAGGACTTTCTGTATTCACACACAACAAATATACTACAACAATCAGCCTGATCAATTACAGTCCAGTTAAAGGTAATAAAATAGCTCTGGATTCATCTCCCTTGCAGATATGTCTTGTCACGGTGAGTGATATAAACATATTTAAAAATAGCCACATATTTGTGATGTTAATGGATACAGAATAGATTTTTAATTTTTTTTTTTTTTTGAACTGTCAGAAAAAAGTAGCGTTAAATCAAGATTGAAATATTTTAAAATTTTCTTCCAGCACTTTCTTTATGAAATTAAAAAAAATTATTAATGCTTAAACAAGATCTGTTTGTGCTTCCTTCTTTTAACTTTTCATGTGATTACAACCACCCTGTGTGTACACTTTGTTTAGCATAAAAAGTAGCAATTTTACCAGTGGTGTAACTTTCTTTAACTGGGCTCCCCCTGCCAGAAACGTTTTTGTCCATTTTGACCTCTTTACTATTTGAGCGATTTTAGCAAACGTAATTAAAGGATTGGAGTAGGAATAAAAATAAAAACTCAAGTTAGAAATATTAAAAATGAAATTGTAACGCCGCTTCTCCTATCTGATAGAAGAAGTGATGAATACATTAACAAAATATATACAAAGAAGGCAGGGAAGGAACAAGCATAAGAGAAATGTACAAGTTTAACAAATCAGTTTATTTAAATGCAAACAAGACGAAAGAAATACATATGGCTAGACAGGATCTTATTTAAAACATTCCATAGTTTATTAAAGGAAATTAAATCAGTTACTTTAGACATTGTTATCCCAATAGGAACGTTAGGTGTGAAACACCTAGGTTAGACTAGTATCAGTCAAAGACCCAAAGCTCTAGATAACCTGATTTCCACCAATATCGGATATAAAGATTTAAACTAGCCTCTACATGGCCATACAGTATAGGGTGTCCGGTTATTGCCCAGGTATTTAAGATTATATCTTATGGACATATAAAAACAAGTCAAAAACTCTTGACATACTAAACTAAGTCTAATGGACATAAAAACATAGAGCAAAAACTTTAACATTCAAAACTATGCCTCATGGGCATAGAAAAACAAGTCAACGCTCCGTGTCTTATGGACATAGAAAGATAGAATATAAACCCTGACATTCTAAACTAAGTCTTATGGACAAAGACAAACACGTCAGAAACTCTGACATTCACACCTACGTCTTATGGACATAGTGAAAACTATCACGAAGACCCTACCAAAGATTACTAGATTAAGTACTCGTAATCAGAAACTTTACTTAATCTGTGGTGAGGAGGAGAGACCGACATCGTGATCACCACTGGTTTAGTCCACTGGTCCTTGATTAACTTCTAGTATATCCACCGACGGATTGTTCGTTACAATAGAATACAAAATGTGAAGTGAGGAATGGCTGCTTTATACAAGATGCACAGACGTATTAGGAAAGAAACATCCACAAGGGAAAGGGGAGGGGGTGAATTTCTAGAACTGAGCAGAGAACCCACTAGCGCTAGGAGATGGCCGCTGACAACACAGGGAAGCAACTTGTCATTACATCTAAGTTGGGCCAGCGTGTAAGGTGTTCTTGTGTTGAACCTCCAGGAAGTGTTTTGAACAGTCAAGTGGGGCACTTTACTCAAGTTTGGGCGTTTCCAGCAACACGATTTCACCGTGAGTTTATATCTGCCACACATTATTAGAATTTATTAGTTCTTGCATTTATAGTGATAATCTCGTATATATATATATATATATATATATTATATATATATATATATATATATATATATATATTATATATATATATATATATATATATATATTTATAAAGTATTTTGAGTGTAAGTGCTAACGAGCAATTCGTACATTACAAAACATTATTACTACTTTTCTTTAAAAACTGAAAATTACATGTATTATTACTAAACAGTCATTTAACATTTTTCCATATTGAGTCAAGTCAAAATGAACAGGTGATTTTCGCTTCTGGCTTTTTGAGAGGCAAATGATGTCATTACTTTTTGTAGGTCGAATCCAGGTGCTTTTTCACATTTAATATTTAATACACTGAAAGCACTAAGTTTTTGTTGACTTATGGTACTTTTTAAATAGTTTTTTAATCAACTTCAACTTTGAAAAGGATCTTTAAGCTGTAGAAACAGTTACTGGAAGAATAAGAAACAAAAGAAAAGTAGAACACAGATCTGTCAAGATTGATGCCAAAGTGTATGTTCAAGAAACATTAGATCAGCTGTCGTATTAATTATTTATTTTCGATTTCACTTTTCAAAACTGTTCTAAAACTGTTTATCTCGAAGGTTAAATCATCACTAAGGTCTTCTTATTCCTTAACCAAGATGAATGATTCCTCAGTCACTTCCTCATCTGTTGCTGTTAGCAAAAAATTTGGTGTAAGCACCGTAAACAAACTGTTTATTAATTGCATACTTTAAAATCTGATTTTTATTTGACTGGTAGCTATGTACAATGTACATTTGAGTATTGAGACCTTAACATTTTTCTCTGGGTCTGTGAATCTTTCATCTTCTATGAGCTCGACAAAATGTTTCTTTACTTTCCTGATTATTTTGCTTTGAAACTAGTAACCAATGCCCCACTCACTTGCTTTGGCAATGGCAGACAATTTCATATTGGTGAAGTTATTTCTACCTCAGATATTGTCTTTATCTCTTGCACTTTCTAAAAGATTCGATGCCTCAAAAAGATCAAATTCCTTTCTCTGGTGAAGGTTTGAAATCAAATTCAGTGTTTCAAGAATTTTTGTATGCAAGACCACTTGGGAAACGAACGCGTAATTTTCCAATTGTTTCCATAAATCAGTCGCTTGAGTTCTTTCACGAAGTTTGTCAGACTGTAATATAATCTTTGAGAGAGCTTTCATGACTTCAACATAACCTCACTGCTTTCATAGAATCATCCCTTGAAGACCAACGTGGGGAATAGTTTTTTTTAGAGAAACAAACGCTAACAATAGCTTCCACCTATTTATACATCCACTAAAAAACACATACACTTGCCTCGACAATACCATAAAAAGTAATTTTTTTAGGAACACCAGACATTGCATCATTCAGTACTAAATTTAGATTGTGTGCAGCACAGTGAACATATTTTTGCACTTTCCTGTTTTTCCTCAATCCTTGTCTTTACACCACTGGACACACCTAACATGGTAGCTGCACCGTACGTAGCCCTGACCCCTACACTTTAACAATGACAGTCACCTCTCTTCAATTCCTTTAAAAATTAATTCTTCTAGTACACTTGCACTTTGATCTTGAACCTCTGTGAAACAAAAAAACTCTCATTTATTTTTATCTAGTATGCTTTCAGGATGAATCTTTTGAAATTGTTACATACCTACACACTTGGGATAACTGATCTTTTCTTGAAACATCTTGAGTAGTGTCCATTATTACAGAAAAAAAATCAGCAAACTTTATCTTTGTAAATATTTCAGATTCAACTTATTGGGCTAATACCTGGATTAATTCATTCTGGATTGTTGGACTAAGATAATTTTGAGCACCCTTCTCACTTATGAGATCTTGCAATACAGGATCATACTTGGCAAGTATTCTATTAGAGCTATAAAGTTTCCATTGTTTGGCTTTCCAAGCTTCTCCCTATGGCCACTCAATGCAAGATTACATGAAGCTAGGGTAAGATTTACATTTACTATACGATGGAGTATTTTATATCACTCATTTGTTTCTTTTTATGTTTCTTTGTTAAGTATAGAATTAATTGTCTTGTTTTTTCTCCCCACATGTTATAAACAACACAAGCCTGAAGGTGCAAAGTGCTTGTTTCATTGATAGAATTGTTTTTATATAGGCCTTTCCAGTCCTGAACACCGCTGACCCAATTATCGTGGTTGCATGATGAACTTCTGTATGCAAATAACCAACAGCCTTCACAGTACACAAAATCTTTCTTAACAGAATGACATAGCCATTGTCTAGCAATTTTAAGACCAGTCTTGGTCGATTTTTCATAGTAGATTGTAGAAAAACATCTAATACTCTGATTTGGATCTTTGTGAAAAGGTCCTTTTAGTTTACAAGGACCATGAAGAACCATAAATAGTTTTATATCATCGTCTACAATAACAGAAAAATGTGCACCGTCTGTTGGGAATTCGTTTTCGTTGCCCAAATTACATTTGGTTGGCTCAGGGTGAGGGCAAAGAACCTTCTCATAACTTGCAGATACATTTTCAAGTATTACAGAGTCGTTAGGATTAAGCTTACCTTTGCCTTTAACAATTATTTCATCTTGAAGTGTCCTATCTTGATCCACATCATATTCACTTTCAATGTCACTATGAAGCTTATTTGAATCAACCAAACAATTAGATTAGCACCACTCCACTGATACAGAGGGAAAGGGAGGACGTCTTTTGCGCGTAGTGGGTCCCATACTGTGCGCCACGAGCATTGCAATTGCAGTGTTCCACGTGCATTTCAAAACACCCGTAGATTATCACCTGTTATATGGGCACTTCAGCCCACTGCCCCCTCCCCCCCCTCCACCACACTGCGGAGTCTGTAGGGTGTAAATTACGCCACTGAATTTTATCTTGTTTGTTTCCTCTAGAGTGCAGCTAATATGATAGGGCCATAGTGGAGCCAATCAAGGTCAGGTGAGACATGCTCAGGTCGGGAAATTCTAGAATTACTCTGTACCACAGTACTTTCGATTATGAAATTTCTTTGCTGCAGACTTTTACAGAAATTATTTTAATTTCCCAACAGTCGATCCCTACTCGTCAAAAGTTCCCAACTTCATAGCTGATCAAACATTGAAAGGCGATACTTTCTGTTGTAAATTGTATATAAAGCTTAGTTAATCAAGTAGGCAATTAGCACCGTTTATACTGCATACTAGTTTTAAAGGCTATTATTATTCCTTCTAACCATTTATAGCCTTAAGAAAGCTATAGGTAATGTTTTGAGTTGATCATTTGAAAAGCCTGGTGCTTTTACGAGATGAAATTGGGTAAATTTGTTACTTTTCTTTCAACCAATTCCCCCTGCGGGATGGGGTTTAGAATAGTCCCGCAGTAACCCCTGCTTGTCGTAAGAGGCGACTAAAAGGGGAGGCTTCTGTGCAGGACGTATCTCGTGCAGGAAAACCTATCCTAAATCTTTCCTTTCACCTCCTTTTTTCTTCCTTTCCTTTCACCCCCTTTTTTCATTCTTCTCCCTTCTCTTTCTCTCTCCTTACCTCCTTCTTCCCTTCCCCTGCCGTTCAGTTCTGCACAGAGACCTTTGGCCCCTCCGTTGACGACCCTGGCATCTGACACGGCTTTCCTTGGACGATTATTGGATACCACTGCTTTGAGCTCCTGAGTGAAAGTGCGCCGGTTGTAATATCATAGTAGAAGGGCCTAGGGATGACAATAACCGGGTACCCTACTTTGAGAAAAGACTGGTTGCGTTCACGAGGGCCCGGACGTAAAATTGGCACTTTCCTACACCCACTTGCTGCGATGACCTCTCTCTCGGCGATGCCCTATGCGAAGGTTGTCATGTCTAGCGTCGTATGGGGCCTCTCGTCGGGAGAGTTAACAGGGCCATATGTGGTAGTACCAACATGGATCACCCTGGGTCTACGATCCGAGTACTGTGTAGGTTGTCCCCAAAAATGGCATGGCCGCATCTTTTGTCGCTGCTGACAACTTACTGTCCGCTGGCACCGTACTGCCCGCTGGCAACACACTGCCCGGCCCCTCACAGGGCCGTAATACTGATAAGCGGCGGAAACGGGTAAGGCCGTCCAGCCCTGAATTGGAAAAAATCCAGGAAGTGGTGAGGCCCTTGCCCCGCTTCCTGGTAATGTCTCGAGTGGATGAAAGTGAGAACCTCAGACGTGTCAGCCCATTTGTCCTCGAAAGAGTGATAAGTGGAGCTGCCGGGTCTGGAGTTTCAATTAGAAAACTGCGCGATGGCACGATAATGATACAGACTGACAATGACATCCAGACTACTAAAATAATGGCACTAACTGAGATACCGTTGAGCCCCTCAAACCATTTAATGGTGAAGGTGGAACCTCATAGGTTCCTCAATGTTTGCAAGGGAGTGGTCACTTGTTATGACCTCGACTGCGTGAGCATTGGGGATATCTGTGAGGAGCTTTCCCCTCAACATGTCACCGAAGTATATAGGATCACCACCAAAAGGAATGATGTAGTAAAGAAAACTGATACATATATATTAACATTTGCGACTCCTACTCTACCAAAGGAGGTCCGAGCTGGCTTCCACGTGCTTAGAGTCCGGCCGTATGTCCCCAACCCTCGGCGCTGTTTTCAGTGCCAGGAATTTGGGCATACGAAGCTGCGATGCCGTGGTAAGCTTACCTGTGCAGATTGTGGACGGGAGGCTCATGACACACCATGCAAGTCTCCCAAATTCTGTGTCAATTGCAAGGGTCCGCATTCTGCTTGGTCTCGGTCCTGTCCGAACTGGAAGGTAGAGAAAGGAATCCTGGAGATCCAAACAGAAAAGAAGATCCCTTATGCCCAGGCACGCAAAGAGTATAATGCACTGCAAGCTCCGGTATTTCAAACTTCCTACAGTAAAATTGTTAGCCAAAATATAAATTGTCCTAACTGCCATTGTGCAGTTAATATTTCAAATACTTCTACACGACCCGTGCCATTGGTCTCTGCTCGAGACACTTATAAACATACATCTCACCCAACTATGTCGCCGAAATTATTACGGGAGGCGACGCCTCCAAAGAGGCCACCTCCACCACCTGTACCACCTAGGAGTCCTCGGGGCCCACCGCCGAGCCCTCCTCGGGGCCCACCGCCGAGCCCTCCTCGGGGCCCACCCCCGAGCCCTCCTGGGGGTACACCCCCGAGCCCTCCTCGGGGAACACCCCCGAGCCCTACTCGGGGAACACCCCCGAGCCCTACTCGGGGAACACCCCCGAGCCCTACTCGGGGAACACCCCCGAGCCCTACTCGGGGAACACCCCCCGAGCCCTACTCGGGGCCAAAAACTACGTGCGGCCGGTGTAGAGCCACTCAATCCCGCCTCTGGGACTCCGGAGGTTGGGATGAGTGGTAAAACAGGCGAGGCCGCAAAGGCGATTCCCACTGGTGCCTTAAGGAAGGACCAGCGAGGGACCGCCGAAAAAACTAATACAAATAAAGCGCCGAAGGCCTTAACAAAGCCTTCGCGCAAAGACCCAACGACCCTGTCTCTCCAGGATAAATCAAAACCTCTCCTGAAGCGGGAGGTCCAGGAGAGACTGGGAAAAGCAAGAGGGCCTAAAAAGGGCCTCAATCAATTTTTATTTTTAAAAGATAACGTTATGGATTGCGAGGATTATTAAACTTTATATTTATAAATAATGTCGCTACTACAATGGAATTGTAGGGGTTTCTTTGCTCGTGTAGAGGAAATTAAACAAATAATATCTTCCCTGCATCCCCCCATCTTGTGTTTGCAGGAGACCCACTTCCGCCCAACTGACAACCCGAAGCTTCGTGGGTACGATATATATCGTACCGACAAGCCATTCTTTGATCGGGCTAGCGGAGGTGTGGCTATATTCGCACGAAGCAACATATATCAAAAACATATTAATATCGTCTCTAAACTCCAAGTGATCGCTGTCCGAATTTCCCTTGCTATGGAAGTGACAGTATGCTGCATCTACCTCCCACCAGGTGAGCGCGTTTCAAAGAGGGCTCTAGAGGCCCTCTTTATACAACTTCCCGCCCCTTACATCATCTTGGGGGATTTTAATGCGCATAACCTGGTGTGGGGGTCTAATTTTACAGACGCCCGAGGGAGGATGGTAGAGGATATTCTTGTCTCGGGCAACCTGGTATTAATGAACACCGGGACCCAGACACACTTCTCCACCTTTAATGGTGTATCCTCTGCCATTGACCTAACTTTATGTAGCCCCGGGATCGCTGCTCACTTCCTTTGGGAGGTTCACTCGGACCTATGTGGCAGCGATCATTTTCCAATTCTGGTTTCACCACTTCAAGATCCTACCAGTACAGCACGGCTACCCCAGTGGGTTATCAAACGTGCTGACTGGGATAAATTCCGCGAGCTCGCCGTATTTGATGAACCCCATTCTCATGACGTCGATGTTAGGGTTGGGCGTTTTACTTCGACGTTAATAGCAGCTGCGAGGGCTTCCATTCCTAAATCCTCGCCTTATCCGCGCCACCGTCCAGTTCCCTGGTGGAACGAGGAATGTCGGTTGGCTATTTCTGACCGTCGAAGGGCCCTACGTCTCTTCAATCGGCGTCCTACCTTGGATAATCTAGAATCATTCCGGATTCTGCGTGCTCGAGCTCGCCGTATCATTCGTGAAAGCAGAAAAGAGTCTTGGAGACAATTTATTTCTACCCTTACTATTTCCACTCCCACAACTAAGGTTTGGGACAACATTCGTAAATTACGTAGTAGCAAAAATACCATAAATAATATACCTGCCCTTATGTCAAATGGTACGCTTGTCTCCTCCCCTGTGGAGGTCGTCAATGTATTGGGCTCTATGTTCTCCGCTATTTCTGGCACTGCAAGCTACTCTAATGAGTTTGCGGCGCATAAGCGGAGCATAGAGCGCCATTCTATTGACTTTGGTCAGAACCGGGGGGAGGATTATAACTCCCCCTTTACTTTAGATGAACTGACATATGCTCTGTCACAGGCGGGTAGCACAGCATCTGGCCCCGATGACATTCAATACGACATGTTACGCCAGTTACCCCCTTCTGGACTGGCATATCTGTTAGACCTTTATAATAGTGTTTGGGGATCTCATCAATTCCCATCACTATGGAGGCAAGCAACCGTTATACCAATATATAAAAGTGGCAAGGATAAATTAGAGCCAACTAGTTATAGACCGATAGCCTTAACTAGTTGTGTATGCAAAATATTGGAAAAAATGATAAATAAACGATTAATATGGTATTTAGAATCCCGCAATCTGCTATCAAATATCCAATGTGGCTTTCGCCGTAATCGATCCACGGTGGATCATCTCGTCCGTCTCGAGACGGCGGTTCGTGACGCCTTTCTCCACAAACAACATCTTTTGGCAGTTTTCTTTGATTTGGAGAAGGCTTACGATACCACGTGGCGGTACGGCATTTTAAAAACCCTTTTTAATTGGGGGTTCCGAGGGAACCTCCCTGTTTTTATATCTAATTTTATGTCAGATAGACACTTCCGGGTAAGGTTAAACAACACCTTATCCGATGATTTTATTCAAGAAAATGGGGTTCCTCAGGGCAGTACTCTAAGCTGTACGTTGTTCGCCATTGCAATTAATGGCATTGTGGACAACGTGCGGCTACCTGTCCGTTCATGCCTTTTTGTGGATGACTACGCAATTTATTGCAGTTCGTCGAGTCTCCACAGGGCTGAACGGCAGATACAACTCTCTGTAAATAATCTGTGGTCGTGGGCATCGCGAAATGGCTTTCGCTTCTCTGCAGCCAAGACGACGGTCGTCCACTTCCACAGATTACGCGGAATACAACAAGCCCCCAGTATTTTAATGAACCACGTTGTTTTACCAGTCTCAGAGACCGTAAGGTTTCTGGGACTTTTATTTGATTTTAAATTAACTTGGATCCCTCACATCAAAGACCTGAAAGCGAGGTGTATAAAAGCACTCAACCTGCTCAAAGTGGTTAGCGGTCAGTCCTGGGGTGCTGATAGGGAAACCTTGATGCGCCTGTATAGGGCCTTGGTAAGATCAAAACTAGACTACGGCAGTTTCGTTTATGGATCGGCGAGACCCTCGGCGTTAAAGATGCTGGATAGTGTCCACCATGCTGGTATACGACTGGCTACTGGTGCTTTTCGTACCAGTCCAGTCGTCAGCATCTGTGCCGACGCCGGTGAGCCCCCTCTCTCTTACCGGCGGTCCTATCTTCTGGCATCTTACGTGTCGAAACTACACTGCATGCCGGAGCATGTTGCCTACCGTCCTGTGTTTCATCCCCCTAACCGTGTCTTGTATGAAACCAAATGGCGTAGTACAAGGCCGGTTGGGATCAGGATGCTATCGGTTTTCGACACATGTGGGATAGTCCTGCCAAAGGCTATCCCCACATCCCCAGGTCGAGTTTCTCCCTGGAAGATACGCCTACCTCAATGCCATTTTGATCTTGCCAAGTTCCCTAAAGCGACCACCCCACCAATTATATATGAGAGGACCTTTTATGAGCTCCTCTCCACTCGCTTTCAGGGCTTTAAGCGCGTCTATACAGATGGCTCCAAGTGTGGGGCCTCCGTGGGATGCGCATTTGTTGTGGAGGGAAACCATTTTAAGTTTGGTTTACCTGGTGAATCCAGTGTTTTTACGGCTGAATTATACGCCATTTTTAAATCTCTGTGTTTTATTTATCGTAAGTGTCACCGTTCTGTGCTCATCTGCACGGATTCCATGAGTGCTCTGTTGGCATTGTCCACTCTCTACTCCTGGAATCCCCTCGTGCAGATGATACATGAGCAAATTTTAAAAATTGATTCATTAAACACTCGGCTCGCTTTTTGCTGGATTCCTGGTCACGCTGGTCTTTCAGGAAATGAACTTGCTGACCAGGCGGCCAAGGAGGCAGCACGCCTGCCTCCGGAGGCGAGTACGGGTGTCATGTTTTTAGATCTAAAGGGTTATGTTCGGCGTGGGGTCTTACGCACCTGGCACGAGCAGTGGGTCTCGACCCCTGCTCAGAACAAGCTGCGGTCCATCAGGGACGGTGTGTCGCGATGGCCCTCTTCTATACGAAAGTCTAGAAGAGAGGAGGTCATCGTGACGAGACTCCGCGTCGGGCATACATTACTAACCCACGGATTTTTATTGAGAGGGGATCCACCTCCAGTGTGTGAATTTTGCGATGCTCCCCTTAGTGTGTACCACATTTTGGTGGAGTGTCGCAAATATGCCCCTATCCGCCTGGCTCTTGATTTTAAAGGTGACCTACGTTTTTTATTACGTGATAGCACGGAGGGAGTTATTTGTTTACTCCGTTTTATACGCCAGGCGGATCTTTTTAATGCCATTTGAGTCACTTTTATAAAGTGACTCATCTGGATTTATCTCATATTGAGAACTTTTTAACATTTTAGTACATTTTAATATGTTTGTTCTGTCTTTTTAACGTATTATTTTAACATGTTTTAAGATTTTAATGTGTTATATTTTAATATGTTTGTTTTGTAATTTTAACGTAGTGTATACACCTGTGGTTTTATTTTAGCAGGTGTATCACTTCTTTTAATCTAATTGCCCATTTGAGCGCTCCTATGGAGTGTCTCAAATGGGCTTTTTCTCATATTGAGAATATCTGTTTTTAATTGATATACAAATTTTAATATTGTATATTGTTTTATATTTTATGTTTCCACCTGTTTATTCTAACAGGTGGACTATGTGATGTCTCTCTCCCTAATGGAGATTTTACTGTGTGTGTAAATGTCAAGGCCCTAATGACCTCATTGTGTCGATGGGCCTCTAAACAATAATAATAATAATTCAACCAATTATGGTGAATTTTAAAACAACACTTGTAACCTGCCTCTCCTATGCCCACTCCCCTCCCTTTTAACGAGGGTGTACCATACCCTTAAGATCCCCCGGTGTTCTCAATGTTGCCCTTGTACTATCCGTGGTCACCTGGGAATTTTTCTAATTTCATAACACCTAGAGTTGAGAAATTTACCATCACACCCCTACCCTCCCCAAATATATTTTGTATAACGCCCCTGGTCAAAACTTTCACTCTTAATGAAGTGTACCTATTGGCATCGAACTTCAATTATATTTATTTTATTCCTATGGTTTACCAATTTGAATCAAGGCGTATGATTAGTAATACAGTAATAGACGAGAGTACGTAAAGTACGTTGAAAGATACCTTCCCTATCCCTTGACATGGGTCCAGCTCGAAGATTTTACACTTCACTCCAAAATTTGGCCGCGGCATCTTGCTGGAGGAGCTTTGGTTACATATTTCTATGTCTAATAAATTGGGACAGTCAGCATCACCAGAGCTCTTCAATCCAGCAAGTCTGCGCAGTTCCGAGATCGAGTTGATTCTCATGTTGCCGATTGGGAGAACTTCACCTGAATAAACGATGTAAGTTTCACTTGTCTTTTTCAGACCTAAGTGCATCTTGCATGTTATTGAAGACAACATGCTATGAACCTAACATAAATGATATGGCTAGTAAGATTCATTAACAAGTTTCAACCTAAATGTATGATAGATATGATATCTCGCTTAAAGTCCATTGGCAATATTACTCTTTTCGTTTGTTTATATCTAACATTACGATTTAATAAACAAGCGTGTTACAATTAATTATATGGGCTTATTATATTTTTACAAATTATGTTAGGGTTAGAGTAAAATATATATTATTCTTAAACCTTACTTATTTTTAAAATAATTTTTCTGCGGTATTTGCAAAATAAAATGGCGGAACATGCAGTCCAATGTATTTACATGTGATGTAATCTAATAACTAAAATATAACAGCTTATAAAATTTAATTTGGAAGTTAGAAGTCAAAAAAGGGGTTTTATGATGATTTTTTAAAGGAAAATAACAGGTGGCCTACTAGACAATTGAAAATAATAAACCAGACTTTAATTGGCACATTAGTCGGAAAAGATTTGCCATCCCTGCAATAGGGCTTTATGCTGCCAATAGTACAATTGCTATTGTGCCAGCATAAAGATCTTAAAAATCTGTTTGTTTCATGATAACTGGCAAATGTGTTGGCCAATTTGTATTAAATTTGGCAGAGATATACTTTGAACCTAGGCCGAATGATATATGTATACAATTTTTTCAATATGTTTATTTCAATTTGTTTAATAGCACATCTCAAATGATTTGAATTTAAAACTATAAGGATTTGATCGAGTATCCAGAAAGTATTTTTTTTTAATTTAAACATTTTTTGCGAGAGAAACGTCTTAAACAGCGTGAACAAAGGATATATTCTCTTTGAATGTAGTGTACGATTGAATACTCATTTATTCTCTGTTGAACTTGATCATCAAGGATACATTAAAGGAGGGATTTCAACTTGACCTCCAAAGTGATATTTTAAGACTGAAATACCGATAACATGGTAAGAATGAGATATAATGTTCATTGTTCACAGAACTACTTGTTTCCCGGAGCGAGCTATAATATATACAAGTATCACAGCCATACCTGCATACTCGTAGTTCCATATTAGACGATAGCCGTCGCTAGTGAAGTAGAACTGCTTCAAATCTTCCGGCAAGGTACAACAATGCCTCTGTTCCCACGAGGACAACAATACACGCTCGCATGGCATTTTATTCTCCAGCTCTATATCCTGAACTCCTGGGATGCCTTCTGAAAATAACAGAGAACCAGTTGAGATGTCATCTTTAGTAAAATTCTTACTTCAATTTCAGGTATATCTTGTATCCAAGAACTTTTCACACCAGAAGAGATGACAAGCTAGTCTCTGTTGCACATGGCTACCAATCAACACTTCCGGTCTTAACACAATATGAACGAAAATATAACCTCTTTTAAAATTCAAAAGTATGCTTGATTATTTTATGAATATTTTACAAAATAATATGTGAACGTTAATATTTAAAAATTTATTTGTTACTCTGGCACTACATACTACTGTTCAAGGATTGTGCGATACTTGTATTGGTTTATTTATTGTTAACACAGTGAGTTTAAGTAAGAATGGTAAAGAAAGATTGATAGGTAGTGTAGTTTATTTAACAAAGTGTGGGAACTGTCGTATAGTTTTTATTTATTTAAAGTAATGGTAGAATGACTTGTTTAATTAGTAGATGTGTTGTTTTACAACTTGAATTTTATTGATTTTCAATGTAGGCTATTTCTTTTATTCAAGACACATTTATGAAATTGACCCTACCAGAGTTTAACTCGGAAGTATTTGGGTGATAAATATCCCACAGTCAAAATAAACGCAGTTAAAATATTATCAATGTTCGAATGTGTACATTAGTGAACAGTTACTCTCTCTTTTAAAATTGAGTAAATCGAAGTTAAGAAGTCAGCTTGCATATTAACATTTACAAAGCACAACGAGGATTGTTTCAAGTCAAAATATTTCTCCAGATTTGGATGATTTAGTAAGTGGGAAGCGATGCCAGATTTCCAACAAACGGTATTTTTTTATGTGATCAATTATTATCCTGAAATTTTGTTTTAAATGAAAGATATTTGAATTTTTGAACTAAGAGTATTATTGCACTCTGTGTCATAACTATTTATTTTTTATTTTAGCAGTTTTTTTAATATTGTAAATTGACAATTATTATTATTATTATTATTATTATTATTATTATTATTATTATTAGCACCGCGTCTTACTACCCGTTCGGGTTATACGCACTTACGCTAATGTGTAATGGTAGGGTGATTGTGAGATGAAATGGAGGACCTACAGTTTAACGTGGAATCCGAACCACGGTGGAGGCCTGGCATTCCTCACATTCACAAGTTGTGATTAATACACATCTTGTCAAAAATTGACAATTAATTTTTATTATTTGCCTTTTGCGTTTACATTAAAAGAAAATATATTTATAGAAATCAGTGTAATTTAAGAATGATAAAGGACCTAGGGGGGAAAATGTAATATTTTTAATTCTGTATAAACATTTAAAATGTATAATATAATAAATAAAAATCCTATGTGTGACCCGCAGTGTCTCCTTAATGATATAATGCGGCCCTCACACCTGTTTGAATTTGACACCCCTGTTCTACGGCATTACTCTTGCATTAGACTTTATTGTCGATGACGGGGAGATCGAAATTCGAATCTCAGTCTGGTGTACTGAAAGGGGTTTTTACAAAATGATTTCCCACTCTACGCGCAAGTGCGGGTACAATTCCTCTAAGAATGGCCTTCATAATCTCTAAAACTATTAGCGTAATTAGTACATAATCAAATAATCCGAACGAGTAGTAAGACATGATGCAGAAAAATCTTTCCAACTTCTAAGGCTTCTTCAACTGTCCACCTCCAGGTTTTCTTGGGCCCACCACACTCCTGTTAATCTTCTGGGTACTAATCCAAAACTTACTTCTCAACAGCTCCATTTTGCTTTCGTAAAGTGTAACCAAACCATCGCCATCTTCTTTCCTTTATTTAATCTTTGATAAATCACTGGGCATAGGCTGGTCAGCCAAAATGGTTTGATTTGGCTCAAACTTCATATCTAGATATTATATGGGCATGCCATGAGGCCAAGTTGTTAAATTGATTCTAGCCCTAAAACTAAGGGTTTACTAATGTCTGATTTTTGAAAATTCGATTTTTAATAGACTTTTTTGTTCAAAATTGATTTACATTTTAATTAAGAGTATATTGTTTTTTCAGAGAAAAATTTATTCAAACGTAGTGAGCAGATTAATTATTTTTTAAAAAGTTTAAAAATGTCTAACAAACTTATCTATATATATATATTATATATATATGGAAAGTATTTCACAAAATAATCAATTTTTTTTTAGGAAAAATTATTTAAAGGTCATTTATTGATAAGTAATAACTGATAACCTATTTAGTAAAAATGTGTTCCCAACTACAATAGACTATATGAGGAGGCATGTAAAATAGCTTCGCACCATTAATTTTTAACTAGTGAACTTTAAGATGTGAGTCTGATTACTATTAGTGCCAAATAAAACATGGCTTCATGATTGCAAACTTTAAGTCTCAAGCGATAAAATATAGACTTTAAATGAATTTAATTTTTCTCAACTTTTGCTTTTTGGATTACACGCAAAGAAGAAAAAAAAAAGCTCTTAAATAAGTGGCAATACTAGCGTGTAGTTCAACTATTATACTATATTCAAAAATCATTCATATTACTTAAAAAGTAATTTAGGCCTCACTGGGATCCAAACCAAGGTGGGGGCTATCATAATCTAACATTTATGTTCTTAAGCCTGAATAACATTGATTAACCGGCCAATTTTTTATGAAAAAAATAATAATTATTAATGTAAAGTGCTATTTGAATAAATAATTAGCAACTCCAGTCCAAAAACTGATCTTAACGGGTGGAGGCCTAGTGCTGACCACATGACACCCTTTATCCGCAAATGTTGGCACTATCATCGCTAACAGTAGTGGCCGCTTGGTCGGTATAGCTCGATTTAGAATTTACGCCAGTTGAATTTTTTTAATTCATGTTTATTTTACAATAAATACCCTTGTAGTACTTTTAGCGCAATATTTTAATATTTGATAGTACTATTTTATAGGCGGGAAGGGTGGAATAGTGCCAGCCTATTTTCATAAAGAGGGCATCTAGGAAAAAAAATTACTTGTGGCCAAAATGTATAGCATATTTATATTTTATTAGTCTTATAGGTATTGATAATATCTACCAAGAATGACAACTACAGATCACATTACTAAACGTATGCACTCGTGAAAGTAGATTTAGTAACTTTTATAGCTGTCAGATAAAAATCCTTTCCATTAAAATTGGAATAAACACGCAGCATTCATTTCTTTCAGCTGGTAGTGCTGCATGGCTGTCAAGCATTTGCCCCCCCCTTTTTTATTTAAATTTACCACCTGACTATGAGAACGACTTTGCTCAGCAAGTGTACCCCTTTTCGTTAGTCAACCAAGCAATTAAGTCGCGCAAAGCGTGTTGCCCTAACACCAAGGGGTCTAGTCACGCCCCATAACATCAATCAGTCTTTTGATTAGTTGCTTTGTATCCAAGGGTACTAATATCTTCTTGTGGAATTCTCTATACTCAAATTCTTGCCAAAAACTTATAATAATGTCAGAGCAAAAAGTGTATCAAAGTTAAGGATGTATAAAGCTAATTTTTTTATAGAAGAAAAAAGGGTGGGGACCCACTAGAAAAAAGGGACCCACTAGAAATTTGATGTAATATGTAAATATATTTTTATATAACAATATACTATATATGTATGTAATTTGGACCACCTCTGTGATCTAGTGGTCAGAGTTCCTGGCTACAAGTCCGGAAGTGCCAGGTTCGATCCCTGGCTCTTCCAGAATTTAGCTGTGAAGCAGTGCTTCTGCAACGGGGTAAAACTCAGCTTCGCGAGGACAAATTAGGAGCTAGTTGAATAAATAAATAGCAACAATGGTCTAGCAAATTGAGATTAACTTCCGGAGCACTCGTTGAGCTGACCCCATGACACCCTATATCTGCATATGTTGGTACTATCATCACTTACGCGCTCGGTCGGAATATCGCACTTGCGGGCTCACATCATGGAGTAAATAATGGTAGGAATACGTGTGTGTACATAAAGTACATACAAACCCACATTTAATATCAAAAATATTTTACTCCTTTTCTCAGACCCACCGGTTTCATTTCAAGAAACGCCCTTTGTTCTCTGATGCCAAATTGGATGTCAAAAAAAAAATCTTGTTATTTAAAATTATGACAGAGGTGGTGTTATATTAGGGTTGTAAGCGGGTATTGAATTAATAAGTAGTATTTGGCTAGAGGAATATAAAATGAACCACTTCAGTGGCTGAACGTTCTAAGGCGTCATTCTCGTGTTATAGACTGGCCTGCTGAAGACGGGGTGATCTGGGTTCGAATCCCAGTCGGGTCTACTGAGGGTGGTTTTTCTTAAATGGTTTATCACTCTCCCTCCACACAAACACGGGTAGGTTACCTCTAAATTGCTTCCTTCCTCATCCCTACCCCATTAGGGTAATTATCATGTATGCGTACAACCTGTACAGGAAGTAAGACACGGTGAAAAAAAACTAATAGTTTTTAAACGCATATATGGACCCCCATTGTAAGGAGTTAATACATTTTTGAGAGAGGGGGATCAAGGACCCCCCCCCCTTTACCTAACTCGTTCCTTTCTACGCGCATACTCAAGTCGATTATAATAAACATATCCTTAGCCGAATATCCATTAATTCCTTGTACGTCTTTTATTACTGCGTACGAAGCCAGGCGCATGCGCTCTTAATGTTTGGAAGGTGTGGCTGCTTCACCTGGTTTCTTTCTCCCGGTATCACGTACATTCGTGCATCGCCTATGTCCCTTAATTGGGCCTACGAGGCTACCTGCGACACAAGAGAGTCGGTGACCCACATTCTTCATAACTAGCTCAATTATTAAATCAGTCTAAAAAAAAAAAGTAGACCATACAACTAATAAAGATGCATTGATAAGTCAACGCATTCTGTCATCAAAATACTTTCATCCTTGGAAGATTATTCAGTTTCAGCTTTCTACTGAAGATCTGGACATTAAAATCGCCCATAATTTTATAAAATATGTAATTACGATTGGTAGTGAGTGGGTGCGAGCTACAGTATATTCACAGAGAGGGTTGACCGAAGTTTTTCTTTTTATTGGTAATTTTAGTACAAAGGTTACTCATCTATTCGTAGCGGGGAAATCAAGGTTCAAACCTTGGCAGGGATTTTTTTTCCCCCCCTAGTGTGATTTTCATTCATCCACCCGTATCTGGAAGGTCAAGGTTCGAAGCTTAGCCGGGTGCACTGGAGGGAGATTTATTTTCTTCTTGTGACTTTCACTATGTTTTGCCTAGCCTCTGTAAAAATGCTAATATGGATGTTCTCTCTCTAAAGTCTAGTACACGCTGAACGATAATAATACACGCCGACCACCGATGTTTCCCGTGTGTCTGGATAGACGGAAGTATCGTCCGATTGTCCGGCGGTGAAAGATCAAAGAATTTTGCTGGTGTCTTGGTCTCCCACCTCCAATGGGAAACATCTCTCGGTGTGTACCCACGCACAAACATCGGTGGGCAATTTTTGAATTTTTATAAGTTGATTTCTAGTCCTAGTAGTAGAATCTTGGTAATGTTGTGGCGGTGGTTTTATTGTGGTTTTGGTTACTACAGATTTTTAAATGTACAGCCATCAGTCAACGATAGCTCTGACAACAACCAACCTAATTCTCATCCTGTCTTAAAAATTCATTCTTCCACCAACGTCTTTTTCACTTTGGGCGAAATTTAATTATTATGAAATTCGCAGAAACACCAGCAGAAATGTGCGGATCCATCGTTAAAGTAACGGGGACTGACGAGATGCATCTGATAGGTATGGACTCGCAACATCGGTGATAACCACTGATCAGTAGTGAAGGCTTGTGTCCGGATATAAGTTGTGTATGTGTGGGCGATGTTGCTGAATCGCTGGATGCTTGTATCTGGCGATTATCGCCCAGTTTGTACTAGGCTTGGATCCAAGTACTATCCCTTTAGATTGAAGTGGTTAATGCCCTTCGTGTTGAATATAGTGAATAAGATTCTAGTACTCCCCGTTATATTGAGGTGGTTAATGCCATTTGTGTTTAATATGCTTATTAAGATTCTAGTACTCCCCGTTGTATTGAAGTGGTTAATACTCTTTGTGTTTAATATACTTATTAAGATTCTAGTACTCCCCGTTATATTGAAATGGTTAATGCCCTTCGTGTTGAATATAGTGAATAAGATTCTAGTACTCCCCGTTATATTGAGGTTGTTAATGCCATTTGTGTTTAATATGCTTATTAAGATTCTAGTACTCCCCGTTATATTGAAGTGGTTAATACCCTTCGTGTTTAATATACCTATTAAGATTCTAGTACTTCCCGTTGTATTGAAGTGGTTAATACTCTTTGTGTTTAATATACTTATTAAGATTCTAGTACTCCCCGTTATATTGAAATGGTTAATGCCCTTCGTGTTGAATATAGTGAATAAGATTCTAGTACTCTCCGTTATATTGAGGTTGTTAATGCAATTTGTGTTTAATATGCTTATTAAGATTCTAGTACTCCCCGTTATATTGAAGTGGTTAATGCCCTTTGTGTTTAATATACTGATTAAGATTCTAGTAATTTCTCGTTATATTGAGGTTGTTAATGCCCTTTGTGTTTAATATACCTATTAAGATTCTAGTACTTCCCGTTGTATTGAAGTGGTTAATACTCTTTGTGTTTAATATACTGATTAAGATTCTAGTACTCCCCGTTATATTGAAATGGTTAATGCCCTTCGTGTTGAATATAGTGAATAAGATTCTAGTACTTTCCCGTTATATTGAAGTGGTTAATGCCCTTTGTGTTAATATACTGATTAAGATTCTAGTACTTCCGTTATATTGAGGTGTTAATGCCATTTGTGTTTAATATCTTATTAAGATTCTAGTACTTCCCCGTTATATTGAAGTGGTTAATGCCCTTTGTGTTGAGTATACTGATTAAGATTCTAGTACTTCCCGTTATATTGAAGTGGTTAATGCCCTTTGTGTTAATATACTGATTAAGATTCTAGTACTCCCCGTTATATTGAAGTGGTTAATACCCTTTGTGTTTAAAGTATACTGATTAAGATTCTAGTACTTTCCCGTTATATTGAAGTGGTTAATGCCCTTTGTTTAATATACTATTAAGATTCTAGTACTCCCCGTTATATTGAAGTGGTTAATGCCCTTTGTGTTTAATATACTGATTAAGATTCTAGTACTTTCCCGTTATATTGAAGTGGTTAATGCCCTTTGTGTTAATATACTGATTAAGATTCTAGTACTTTCCCGTTATATTGAAGATGGTTAATGCCCTTTGTGTTAATATACTGATTAAGATTCTAGTACTTTCCCGTTATATTGAAAGTGGTTAATGCCCTTGTGTTTAATATATGATATAGATTCTAGTACTTCCCGTTATATTGAAGTGGTTAATGCCCTTTGTGTGTTAGTATAATATGATAAATTCTAGTACTCTCCCGTTATATTGAAATGGTTAATGCCCTTGTGTTGAAGTATATGAATAAGATTCTAGTACTCCCCTTATATTGAAGTGGTTAATGCCCTTTGTGTTGATATACTAATTAAGATTCTAGTACTCCCCGTTATATTGAAATGGTTAATGCCCTTCGTGTTGAATATAGTGAATAAGATTCTAGTACTTCCCGTTATATTGAAATGGTTAATGCCCTTTGTGTTTAATATAGTGATTAAGATTCTAGTACTTCCCCGTTGTATTGAATGTGTTAATGCCCTTGTGTTGATATACTGAATTAAGATTCTAGTACTTTCCCGTTATATTGAAATGGTTAATGCCCTTCGTGTTTAATATACTAAATTAAGATTCTAGTACTCCCCGTTATATTGAAGTGGTTAATGCCCTTGTGTTGATATATGTAATAAGATTCTAGTACTTCCCCGTTATATTGAAATGGTTAATGCCCTCTTGTGTTGAATATATGAATAAGATTCTAGTACTCCCCGTTATATTGAATGGTTAATGCCCTTTTGTGTTGAATATACTAAATTAAGATTCTAGTACTTTCCCCGTTATATTGAAATGGTTAATGCCCTTGTGTTGAATATACTGATATAAGATTCTAGTACTTCCCGTTATATTGAAGTGGTTAATGCCCTTTGTGTTGAGTATACTGATTAAGATTCTAGTACTTTCCCGTTATATTGAAGTGGTTAATGTCCTTTGTATTGAATATACTGATTAAGATTCTAGTACTCCCCGTTATATTGAAGTGGTTAATGCCCTTCGTGTTGAATATAGTGAATAAGATTCTAGTACTTCCCCGTTATATTGAAAGTGGTTAATGCCCTTCGTGTTGATATACTGATTAAGATTCTAGTACTTTCCCGTTATATTGAATGGTTAATGCCCTTTGTGTTGAGTATACTGATTAAGATTCTAGTACTTTCCCGTTATATTGAAGTGGTTAATGCCCTTTGTGTTTAATATACTGATTAAGATTCTAGTACTTTCTCGTTATATTGAAGTGGTTAATATTCTTTGTGTTTAATATAATTATTAATATTCTAGTACTCCCCGTTATATTGAAGTGGTTAATGCCCTTTGTGTTGAGTATACTGATTAAGATTCTAGTACTCCCCTTTATATTGAAATGGTTAATGCCCTTTGTGTTGAATATACTGATTAAGATTCTAGTACTCCCCGTTATATTGAAATGGTTAATGCCCTTCGTGTTGAATATAGTGAATAAGATTCTAGTACTCCCCGTTATATTGAAATGGTTAATGCCCTTCGTGTTGAATATAGTGAATAAGATTCTAGTACTTTCCCGTTATATTGAAATGGTTTAATGCCCTTCGTGTTGAATATAGTGAATAAGATTCTAGTACTCCCCGTTATATTGAAATGGTTAATGCCCTTTGTGTTTAATATACTGATTAAGATTCTAGTACTCCCCCGTTATATTGAAATGGTTAATGCCCTTCGTGTTGAATATAGTGAATAAGATTCTAGTACTCCCCGTTATATTGAAATGGTTAATGCCCTTCGTGTTGAATATAGTGAATAAGATTCTAGTACTCCCCGTTATATTGAAATGGTTAATGCCCTTCGTGTTGAATATAGTGAATAAGATTCTAGTACTCCCCGTTATATTGAAATGGTTAATGCCCTTCGTGTTGAATATAGTGAATAAGATTCTAGTACTTTCCCGTTATATTGAAGTGGTTAATGCCCTTTGTGTTGAGTATACTGATTAAGATTCTAGTACTTTCCCGTTATATTGAAGTGGTTAATATCCTTTGTGTTGAATATACTGATTAAGATTCTAGTACTCCCCGTTATATTGAAGTGGTTAATGCCCTTCGTGTTGAATATAGTGAATAAGATTCTAGTACTCCCCGTTATATTGAAATGGTTAATGCCCTTCGTGTTGAATATAGTGAATAAGATTCTAGTACTTTCCCGTTATATTGAAGTGGTTAATGCCCTTTGTGTTGAGTATACTGATTAAGATTCTAGTACTTTCCCGTTATATTGAAGTGGTTAATATCCTTTGTGTTGAATATACTGATTAAGATTCTAGTACTCCCCGTTATAGCGAAGTGGTTCATGAATGCCCTTTGTGTTGAGTATACTGATTAAGATTCTAGTACTTTCCCGTTATATTGAAGTGGTTAATATCCTTTGTGTTGAATATACTGATTAAGATTCTAGTACTCCCCGTTATATTGAAGTGGTTCATGAATGCCCTTTGTGTTGAATATACTGACTAAAAATATCTATCTTAGGAAGTGGAATGTAGGAAGTGTTTCCCGGCTTATTTTCAAGAATATCCATTCAGCAATAAAAAATATCCATAATTCAATGTATAAGACTCGTATCCAACCGTGATACAAACCACAACCCCAGCCCCGAAGAGCTCTTGAGGCGGAACCTCCCTAGTTAAAAAAAAAATGCATCTCGTACGACTATCACCTCCCCTAAGCAATGTGAAACACAGTGGATTGGGATGGAAAACTAGAACTAAAACCGGCTTGGTCAGTCGTACTGGCCACGTGACCTTTCGCGCTGTACGCATATGTACTAATTACGCTAATGTGTTAGAGGATAAGGAAGATTTAATTAAGAGGAAACGGCGGTCTCACATTTGAGAGGAGGGAAAGCGGAAAGCCATGTATGAAAAAAAACACCATCAGTACAACTAAACGGGATATTAACCCCGATCTCCCGCGGTCAACGGCAGTCCAGTGCATCGCTAGAGTGACGCGCTAAAGACGGTTAGACCATGGGATTACTTATGTTAGTGATATGCCAGAGTTTGATCCCGACCTACTGTATTGGAAATATGATTTAATAAAGGACGGTACAGTTCCTTAATATTCACTCTTCGTCTTATTACTCCAGGCTAAATAGTTTAAATTACGAGTTAGCGGCATCGATACTAGCGCTCGCAAACAACAACTACAAACATTTCAAATTTTCTTTGATAATTAAAATACAAATAACTTATGGGACTAATCGCACGAGGAAACTTGACCCTTCTCTCGCCCAAGTAACTCGTGAGACTAGTCCTATGAAGAAACATGACACTACTCTCGCCCAAGTAACTCGTGAGACTAGTCCTATGAAGAAACATGACTATACTCTCGCCCAAGTAACTCGTGAGACTAGTCCTATGAAGAAACATGACACTAGTCTCGCCCAAGTAACTCGTGAGACTAGTCCTACGAAGAAACATGACACTAGTCTCGCCCAAGTAACTCGTGAGACTATTCCTACGAAGAAACATGACTATACTCTCGCCCAAGTAACTCGTGAGACTATTCCTACGAAGAAACATGACACTACTCTCGCCCAAGTAACTCGTGAGACTAGTCTTATGAAGAAACATGACACTACTCTCGCCCAAGTAACTCGTGAGACTAGTCCTACGAAGAAACATGACACTACTCTCGCCCAAGTAACTCGTGAGACTAGTCCTACGAAGAAACATGACTATACTCTCACCCAAGTAACTCGTGAGACTAGTCCTACGAAGAAACATGACCATACTCTCGCCCAAGTAACTCGTGAGACTAGTCCTACGAAGAAACATGACACTACTCTCGCCCAAGTAACTCGTGAGACTAGTCCTACGAAGAAACATGACTATACTCTCACCCAAGTAACTCGTGAGACTAGTCCTACGAAGAAACATGACACTACTCCCGCCCAAGTAACTCGTGAGACTAGTCCTACGAAGAAACATGACTATACTCTCACCCAAGTAACTCGTGAGACTAGTCCTACGAAGAAACATGACCATACTCTCGCCCAAGTAACTCGTGAGACTAGTCCTACGAAGAAACATGACACTACTCTCGCCCAAGTAACTCGTGAGACTAGTCCTACGAAGAAATATGACCCTGCTTACCCAAGTAATCTATTGGACTGATCGTGCGAAGTAACATGAATGTTCTCACCCAAGTAATTCATCAGACTGATCGTCATGATGTCAGGGAACGAGTCTTCCGTCTCGTTGTCACCGACAAACGACATATTATTTACCTCAAAGCTTAAACTAGACTTACTTCAATGCGTTGCACTCTGATAAAGATTAAACAAATCGGTAACCATAGCAACGGAACTCTCTGGGGCTTTGTGTTGAGTAGTCTAGACTAGACCAGGTGTCTCCAAATTATGGCTCACAGTACTATTTTATCCGACCGTGATATTGGCTTTTAATTTGTTAAACATGTCGGCAGCATGAAACAATTAAAATAATACATAAAAATAATTCAATATTTGTTGTAGACATTAGTATCTATTAATGTAATTTGACAAGTTCATTTACTATAGTTAAAATAAGAAAACGGCTGAAGCTATTCTGACAAACGATCACCCATTTTAAAGTTAAGGGGCCTATAAATAGTATCTTCCAACAAAAGCCAGATTTTCTTAGCAAATTTCCAGCTTTTCTACTGTGTGTGCGTAGGGGCTGATTAGTGCAGTCATTCTTTGTTTACATTACCATGGAAACTCTTATTTATGGTTCTATTTAGGTAAATATAAAATATATTTCTTTACTTAAAAAAATTACTAAATTCTTAATTAAGTGGTATGGTGCAATAAATAGAAAGAGAGCTGGCTGAGTTCTAATCGTGATATGAAGAGGGAAAATTCACGTCTTCTTTAAAATTAAACACCAAAAAGTACACAGCCATCACTAGTAGGCCAAGTGAAGCTTCACTCTATATACATTTACCAATAAACGTGTTGAGTACTTTTAAGCGTGATAATCTGCGGCAATAACTGCAACTATCCACTTAACTAGTATGGATATAATTTGATAAGCCCTAAGTAGTTAGTGGGATTTACTGAAACAATTTGACCTACTTTTCTCTGATAGGTCGCTATAAATAGATCTGGCCTCTGATTGGCTGCTATAATTAGACCCCCCCCCCCTCCCTCTCCCCTCCACCCCCACCCCTCCGCTCTGATTACAAAATCTCCACCAGTTGATTACGAAATTTCCTCCCCTACATCCCCCCTCCCCCTACACCCCCCTCCCCTACACCCCCACCACACGTTGAACATGTTGGTACTTGTGTGGGTCTTTTTTTTCTTAATTATTAATGATTGTTAATTAAATATTCATATAAGGGTTATGGGGAAGGACATTGGAGTATATTTTATTTGGATGGTGAGCATACGTCTCTGCACGAACCTCTCGCTACGACTGCGTGGTGTAGAGTGAGGAGCATCTTATTTGGGGGAACATGCAGCCCGAGGCGTCAGGCGCTCCTCCCGTGGCATGAGAAGGAACACGGAGCAGGAACCTTTTCCCGACGGCCGCTTAGCGAAGAGTGTGGCCGCTGAGAAACTGACAGCGTATCACGGCCGTATGACCCCCTTTCACTTTTCCCCCTCACTCCCCCCTCCTTCAAGGCAACCCCCTAGGTGGTAAAGGGTTTTTTCCAGTGTCGCAAGCCCTTATTTGGTAATGGGTTTGCCCGGTGTCGCAACCCAGCGCAAGTTTGACGGGTTGACAAGACAAGTCGAGACAAGAATAGATCACGATGTCGTAATCCTCTACCCCTATGTGGTAATGGGTTTTCTCCGACAAGCATTGACACAGCCTTGGAATGCTCAGTTAGGGGCCTCCATCCCCCACCGCTAAAGTCTACTAAAATTGGTTGTATGATATCGTCTGTTGACATGCGCGGATGTAGGTATCAGTCATGAGGGAAGAAATATCTACACTTTACACTGCAGGGATTCAATTTCCCTCAGCGGGAATTATATGTACCTGACATTTAGACGGCGTGCACACCGGGACTCAAACCGCGATATCTTTAGCACTGCTAGTGTCTGCTATAGCGGCCGTACTTCCTGCACCCCCACCATTTTGCAGGTCGACCAAGTAGAATGTGTACCCGCATTTGCTTCAAACGTCAATCACCGGCCGTCTAGTGGCGCCTTAGAACATGCGACCATAGATGGCACTCACATCTGGACTCAAACCTCGATATCTTTAGCACAGCTATTGTCTGTTAGAACGGTCGTACTTCCTGCACACCCGCCATTTGAAAGGTTGACCAGGTAGAATGTGTACCCGCATTTGCTAGGAGTGAAAAAATCAAACGTTGATCACTCTGTCATCGGTCATCTAGTGACACCTTAAACCATGCGACCGTCGATGCATTGTGACGGGAGATAAAGTGAAAGCAGGCGTTTTATTCCTCGAGATATTTAATGTTCTCATGTGAGGAATGTCGGCCTCCACCATGGTTCGGTTTCCGCGTTAAACTGTAGGTCCTCACAATCACCCTACATTAGCGTAAGTGCTTATAACCGAACGGGTAGTAAGACGTGGCGCTAATAATGATATCACTCTTACATCAATTCATAAGTAATATCGAATTTAATGTTCGCAACTATATTTTGACGTGATAATATATAACTACATCAGGCTTGAGGGAGATATAAAATATATACTTGTATTTGTGCGACACGGCCGACCTGGATCCAATACCCCCTACCTCCCCCCTGCTAATAGCCAAGAAGTTAGCGCGTCACTGACAATCGAACCCTCTAACACCGCCTGAATGAGAGATAAAATAATAAAATTAGTGATGTACCCTCATTTACGGAGGGTTGAAATGTGAAAACAGTCAAAGCTATTATTTATGCTTACTCCTGCTATATATCTTTGACGGGAGTCGAACCGGGGACTTTTGGCGTAACAGTATAGGGTTTGTCGACCTTGCAATTTGCCTAGAAATAACCAGGAGGATAAAAAAAGTATTCAGGGTGCATAAAAAATATGCGTGTTTTTATGTAGAAAAAAAATAGCTCAAAATCTTTGAAAAAATTGTCTGTCTAAAAAAAGATTATTCAGCCCACGGGATTAGAACCAGACCCCGTGACTGATAAGCACCGATCTCTAGATAAAAAAAACGAAACTAGTACAGGGTTTCGAACCCCCTACTAGTTGGGATGTATTCAGTTCTATCACCTAGTGTTTTCTTATAAATGGTTGAAATGTTTACTCCGGTTAGATATCATCGACGGGGTTCAAACCAGAGACTTTGCCGATTGTCGAGTCGAAGTCCTTACCCCTACAGTCACAGAGCGTGATGTGTACCAGCAATTGTGCTGCCGGAAAAAAAATAAACACGCCGGCATTTCTATTACTATAGCTAAACTTCAAAATATAACAACATACATATATATATCTTATTGAGGCTATTGTCTAGAATTAATCAAGTAGGTGCGCGTCCGTCCAATGCTTCAGGCAAGTTGAAAAATGCACCCCACATTTGCGAGAGTGAAAAAAAAGGGTTTTGCTCAGATATCATCGACGGGAATCGAACCAGGGACTTTTGGCGTTTGTCGAGTCAACGTCCTTACCCCCTCCAGTCACGGGGCGAGATGTGAACCAGCATTTGCACGCCCGACTGTCATAGGATCCACCCCTAGACAGCGCTGAAGAAAGACCCCCGTCCTCTATGAAAGCTTTAACGCAAATGCAATATAACGGTACTTACACGGACCGGGTAGGCTCCGATACGGAAATGACTCTGGAACCTTTGCAGAGTGTGTGTAATAAAATAAACTTGAACCCTAGGACAGCTTCAAATACAGTCTAGGGCAGTTAATGTATCACTATGAAAGGTTAAACCCCTCATTTTCACCCCATGTCTGGAATCGAACTAGGGTCCTTGGCTAGGCAAACAAACAAATTATCATGCGCGAAGAGCACGCTTTGGGAGCCTCCTGGCTATACGGCCCATTCGAACTCCCTGAGACAGCTCGTCTGAAATTGATGAGGTAATCTGGTAACCTGGAGACCTGATCTGAATATTTATCTTTTATCTAAACTGTATCTAGACAATCCATCATCAGAAACTATTATTAACTCTCAGAAAGGACCGCTTTTAAATTGATTGTATTTTTTTATTCTACTCAAGACAGTCAATATTTTCTTTAAAGTTACCTACCTAATAAATATGGAGAATTATTTTAAACTACTCAAAACATTTTAAATTTTTATTCTTAAGGCATAATAGTAGTAGAATCTAGCTTCTAATATTTCAAGGCAGCACGTTTATTTAAATATATAAATGTACTTATATTCGGCCCATACGAGCTGAACCTACTAGCTACAGACTATACTACCCGGGTTTTAGACCCACAGATAAATTTAACAATCAACTGCTTCCTTCATTCTATTATTTATTATTCCATTGTTTTATTTTCTCATTATCACCTTCCCCCACAGTATTTTTGAAAAGCACCACGTCTCACTTCTTATTCAGGCTATACAAATATTTACTAACTACGCTAGTGAGCGAAAGATGAGGACGGATGAATTTAGAGGAAGTGTACTAGCATTTACGTGGATAGAGAGTGTAAATCAATTTTTTTTATAAACTACCCTCAGCATACTTGACCAGGATTCGAACACCAAACTCCCTGTCATTGGCATAGGCACGAGAGTGATGTCTTAGACCATGCGACCACCAAAGTAGGTAAGTATTTATTACAAATTAATCAATGAATCTTCCTAATTAAATGTGTGTATTTGATCCCTTTTCCATGTGTGCGGGGCTATATATTTTTCGCATTACTTTTCAAGTTTATTAAAGCTAATATATATGATTTGTGTTCAGTACTTTCTGAGATTTTGTTTGGTTAAAATAGTCTTTCAATGCTTTTCTATGATAAATGTAAGCGTTTCATGTTGAAATCCAACTAATATGAAACATAGTGTTTCTCAATCCGGCCCGCAAGAGAGAAAACATATATATGCAAGAATAATCTCAATAGCGAGATTTATTCCCACTGCACCCCAACGAGATTCAAACCGGATCCTAGAGATGAACATGCCAGCCGAGCACTGTCACTGAACTACAGACCCATTTTCATAGGAACAGCCACTAGATCTAATTTCACGTATTCATACGTCAAGTAGCCTGATGCGAGTGTAGAGCGTTAGACCATGCGGGCACCGAGGCAGTGATTACTACTTTGTTCTCTAGTATAGGCCGGTTTGCTATCTATTACTCTTTTTAGCACTGCGTCTTACCAACCGTTCGGGTACGCTTAAGTACTATTTACACTAAAGGATTAGGAATTGGGACCCTTGGACCCGCATTTGCGTGGAAATAAAGTGGAAAACACGCCTAGTTTATCCGCCCGAGATTCGAGCCTCGAACTTCTTAAGTATTAATAACGCTAACGGATTGATAATTGCTAAGTTTGAATTTAAGGGAAGTGTGCCCGTATTTGCACAACAATATAGGATTTGTCAGCCTTGTAGGGATTGAACCCTCCTACCTCCTTACGTCACAGGGCGTGATGTGTACCCGCATTTGCGCGGATGGAAAAAAATAAACACGCCCGCAGAGGCTCCATCGGTTAAAGAACGGCAAATTTACCATTTAGACGATATATCTCGTCTGACAGTGAACCCCCTCCCTAAGAAATAGATGAACCTGACATTTAGACGGCATGCCCATTCTAGCATTTACGTGGATGGAGAGTGTAAAACAATTTTTTATAAACTATCCTCAGCACACCTGACTAGGATTTGAACACCAAACTCCCTGTCGTTGGCATAGGCACGAGAGTGACGTCTTAGACCATGCGACCACTAAAGTAGGTAAGTATTTATTACAAATTAATCATTGAATCTTCTTAATTAAATGTGTGTATTTTATCCCTTTTCCATGTGTGCGTGGCTATAATTTTTCACATTACTTTTCAAGTTTATTAAAGCTAATATATATGATCTGTGTTCAATACTTTCTGAGATTTTGTTTGGTTAAAATAGTCTTCCCCCTTAGTGCGAGCCTGACGTCTTGTACCCCCGCGACCATCGGTGTATAAAATATTAGTGTAACTATGAGAGGGTGAAAAAACTTATTTGCGTGGAAGGAAAGTGGTAACCCATTTAGGGAAAAACCACCCTCAGTTCACCTGACCAAGATTTGAACCTCGAACTCCCGCATCGAAGCGGGTATATATCACTATGCACTCTTTTTAGAGAGTTAACAATATTTACGAGGCTGACTCTTCAACCAACCCAAATATTACAAAAAATCGAAAGAAGAAGCAGAACCGCGAGTCCCGCTGTATTCGGAATTGGGAAGGTTGAATCCACATTTGTGTTTTGGGGGGAGTAAGGAAATGTTCCAGCGTTTACGTGGAGGGAGAGCGGGAAAACATTTAGTGAGAACTACCAACAGTACACCTCAGCGGGTATTCGAATCCCCAACACAGATTCGAACCCCGATATCTTTTGCCGGTTGCTTCATGTTCTTTAGTTACCAAACACAAGAGAAGAATAAGGTGTTTCGCCTGTTCTGACCCTAAAATACGTTGTGACAGAAAGGCGCCGGCAATATACACGTGTCAGCTTTGCCGGAATAAAATATTAAAGAGCGCAGAAGTGAGCCCGCATTTGTATAGAGGGAGAGTGAAAAACTACCCCCGAGGTCAAGACAGCACTCTCACAATATACTAAACTGCCGAGGGATTCGAATCCTGGTCCACTGGCTACCACACGCTAATGGATTGATAATTGGGAGGTTTGAGCCCGCATTTGCATAGAGGGAGAGTTAAAAACACCCCTAGTTTACCCGACCGAGATTTGAACCTCGAACTCCTTAAGTATTAATAACGCTAACAGATTGATATTTGGTAAGTTTGAATTTAGAAGAAGTGTGCCCATATTTGCGCGGAGAGAATGGAAAGTCTATTAGAAAAAAAACCTCCCTAAATACGCTCGACGCTGATGAAGGAATCTCTAATATTGAGTACCTATATCTCACACCACGAAAAGTATACTTGGAATATATATATATATTTAAAAAAATTATAGTTTTAGATTATGTATTTACGAGTATATCTTACCCCTTAATGGGGGACAAATCAGAACACATGAAAAGATACACAGGTAATAAATATATGTATTAAAATGTTGCAACCTCTGAAGGAGAAAATGCTACTAATAAAGACATGTAAACATTGTTTTAAATATTAGGCGTGTAAATATTTATTATATATATATATATATATATATATTAATTTTTAGTGGTCCTGCTAGAGAAGTTCCGTTTAAATAACAATAAAGTAATTTATAAATCTAATTGTAGAATTTTTAATGAGACAAACTATATGTAACATGTAACAAAAAATATTAAATGATTGTTATTTTACAGAGACAAATTTTGTTAGGGATCTATAATAATATTTATGATTGAAATATGAGATCAATTAATAAGTACTATGTGTTCTTCACAAAAGAACAAGCACATAATTTTGTTGATCACAACAATCACTTTGTAAATATAAACTTTAAACCAAATTGTTCTAATATATTTAATAAAATTAAAATTTTCAAAAATAAATTATTTGCAAATTACCTGAAATTATTTGGTATTTGTATAAAAATGTAAGTTATTCATATTTATCAGAATGGTTACAATATGGAATTTTAAATGTGTACATTTTTTAAGAATGAAAAACTATACTTTTAAACTAGTCATAGAAAATTTCCTTGAATGGTTTTACTATGGAACACCCAATATTTTTAATGAGGAAAATGCTTAAGACAATAATGGCGATTAATCATTACCTTTGCCTGTCCATAATGGTGATAATGCTGCTTGGCTCAGTAGTCAAGAGAGACATCTATTATGTTAAATATATATATATTTCTTCGAGAAAGAGGTAAAGATGATGCTTAGTCTAAATTGGTAAAAAATTGGGTTTTTTTTTCAACTTTTGAAAACTTGATAAAAATGAATAGACTTTAAGCATGACACTTAACAAGGATACATATTAAGTAGAAAATTAGAGAGTTTAGTTAAAGATGTTTATTTAAAGAGTACCTGTTTTATTATTTTCATCTTCATTCTTGACAGTCGATGGTATACTCTGCAAAAAGTATATTTGATAAAAACTCACTGTTGATACACAAAACTTTATAAAAATATGATATAACTTTAGTTTGTTCTCTCACCGATGTTTATAAGAAGGATAAATCTTTGAAACTATTTCTGAAATGTATTCATCATCAACAATGTTTTGAATCAAAGTTTTAAGTTACATTGTAAGAAAAAGGTTTAATTATCTCATCAGCACATAACTGAATTAATGCTATGTATGAAGTGGAGATACGGTGAGTTTTAAAACATTTATGATTTATATTAGCTTATGAAATATCCTCAACTGCATATTCCATATAAAATATAGGTCGTATTTTTAGAAAAGATTTGTTAAGATGGAAACGAATTAGATGTGACAGTTCAAGCTAAAGAAATACATTAATAAATTATTTATTTATTTGATAACACTCCTTTAAAGACAGCTATAACATTTAAATGTCTTACGCGTAAATTATTAAAGTTTGTAATAAAAAATAGAGCAGGAAAAGTTAGAAAATTATATTTTAATAGCTTTACTAATCGTTCGTGGTGGATGAGACCTCGTTTACTTGACACGGCGTGGGAGGTGGTGTTATAATCGTCGAGCGATCATCTTCCTCATCTTCATCCTCTTCCTCTGAAGGTTCGGCTTCAAATAGTGGAGGAGCAGGGTGATCTCCTTCCTCCTCCTCTTCAGACGGTGAAGCGGAAGGAGTTCGAATGCTCGCTTCAGGAATATCCCGACCCATCGCATCGAAATATAAGTCCCTAGCTATTTGAAGCCCGTATTGGGCGCTACCGCACTCGGCCGCCTCCCGCGCCCACTGGTAAAGATTTCGCGGGTCTTTGTAGAACGCCTCAAATTCATCATCCGAAGAATTTGACGATGTCGATGCACTGTCGGACATATCTCTACTTAGACGAAACTCGAGAAAATGAAGTATACGATTTTCACTGTATTACCTTTATATAGGAATTTTTAATGTGTTAAAAGCCTTTCTAACATTTCACCCAAAAAAAAAAAGGTTACACATTTCCCTTCCTAAGGTACTTTTCAAAATACTTTAGACCTTGTTAGATTTATATCGATTCAACATCGATGTCTTCCATCTGCCAGAATAGTAAGATTTTACACGAAAAATATCTTAAAATTTCAAATAGTAGAATGTTGTACAGCGAAAACTTTACAAATATTTTCTCTATGGTGAAATTTGTTTACGCATCAGGTATTTTTCATGTTTCCAAATTAAAGAGCTACTCATACGAAAAGTATATTTTGAAAGATTGAGAGATGTAATTAGATATTGTACTAGAAAATTCTTCTTGAATATTTCTTTGTAATATTGTGTAAATTGTTTGCACAATAACTTTTGTTTTCCTATTTCTTATAAAGGGTTAATCATGTGTAAAGTTCATTTTAGAAAATTGTAAGATGTATCTAACGTTTTCACATCATTTCACTCGATCATAATAGATAAAACCTAGTCAAGAATGCTATTTCGGTTATTTATATTTATCTTCCTCTACGTCACTTTAAGGTATAGTTCCTTCAGCATAATAATTTTATATATAGGCGACCTGGTGGTCTAGGGGTAAGGTGTCAGACTTCTGTGCTGAGAGTCCGGGGTTCAATCCTCGGTACCGGCACAGATTTATCTGATTGTCAAACCCTTCCTTCACCTCTGACAAGACGTGTATTAATCACAACTTGTGAATGTGAGGAATGCCAGGCCTCTACCGTGGTTCGGATTTCACGTTAAACTGTAGGTCCTCCATTTCATCTCACAATCACCCTACCATGGCACATTAGCGTAAGTGCGTATAAGCCGAACGGGTAGTAAGATGCTGTGCTAATAATAATAATAATAATAATAATAATAATAATAATAATAATAATAATAAAATAATTTTATAAAACCCAAAATACCGTTTTAGTTTTCCATAGTATAGCGAGTGCTCGATAAAAGGGTAGTCTTTTATTTTTAAAAGAATTGTTGTTAACAAATACGTTGATTATTTTAATTCACTCTATTGCTTTTTAACAAAACACTATTTTTTAATCTAGCTCCATTTATCATAAATTACTTATCTGTCCAGACAGGCTAGTGGTTAACAAATTTCATAATATTTTTAAAAGATTAAAAGTTAAAGCGTTTAAACTAGAACATTAAATTTGTTTTAAAAAAGGTCAAGTTTTCCTACCTTAAACATTTAACACATTTAATTTTCCATGGTGGAGCCATTCAAGGAAAGCTTCTATAGGTTGATTAAAAAATTAAGTTTTTTTAGTTGTGTAAAATTTTAATAAAAGCTTTCATTGTTATTAGCCCTTTCTCCACCTAATCGGGTAAAAGAATAATAAGACTTGTAAAGGCAGACTCGTGATGTATAACCTTAATATGTGTAGGTCAAAGAGCTAAGTCTAAGATGTTCGTAATTTGGATGCCAGATTCTTCATGAGTTGGTAGTTAAAAGGCCTACTTTTTTTTGTGACAGAGTGTACTGCATAAGAGGATATCTGATAAAAGGTTTCATCAAAGTGTAACTAGTGTACGATGACCCATCGATCCAGATTGTCAGGTGCCATGTCTACAGCCAAATTGGAGTCTTCGATGGTTCAAAAGAGAAAGGCATCAGTCTTGGGGGCTTACCCTTTTATTTCGGTAGTAAAGTGCTAGAGCAAGTTATTTCGTAAACATGAATATGTTCAGCCGAAACCTGCATACCTGTCCACTGAGCCAAGGGTACAGACTTCGATTCCCTAAATGGACGAAAAAATGTATCATTTATGGAATATGCGAAATTCCTTCATCAGCTTCGTTACAAATAGTTTGTCTCATTAAAAATTCTACAATTAGATTTATAAATTACTTTATTGTTATTTAAACGGAACTTCTCTAGCAGGACCACTAAAAATTAATATATATATATATATATAATAAATATTTACACGCCTAATATTTAAAACAATGTTTACATGTCTTTATTAGTAGCATTTTCTCCTTCAGAGGTTGCAACATTTTAATACATATATTTATTACCTGTGTATCTTTTCATGTGTTCTGATTTGTCCCCCATTAAGGGGTAAGATATACTCGTAAATACATAATCTAAAACTATAATTTTTTTAAATATATATATATATTCCAAGTATACTTTTCGTGGTGTGAGATATAGGTACTCAATATTAGAGATTCCTTCATCAGCGTCGAGCGTATTTAGGGAGGTTTTTTTTCTAATAGACTTTCCATTCTCTCCGCGCAAATATGGGCACACTTCTTCTAAATTCAAACTTACCAAATATCAATCTGTTAGCGTTATTAATACTTAAGGAGTTCGAGGTTCAAATCTCGGTCGAGTAAACTAGGGGTGTTTTTAACTCTCCCTCTATGCAAATGCGGGCTCAAACCTCCCAATTATCAATCCATTAGCGTGTGGTAGCCAGTGGACCAGGATTCGAATCCCTCGGCAGTTTAGTATATTGTGAGAGTGCTGTCTTGACCTCGGGGGTAGTTTTTCACTCTCCCTCTATACAAATGCGGGCTCACTTCTGCGCTCTTTAATATTTTATTCCGGCAAAGCTGACACGTGTATATTGCCGGCGCCTTTCTGTCACAACGTATTTTAGGGTCAGAACAGGCGAAACACCTTATTCTTCTCTTGTGTTTGGTAACTAAAGAACATGAAGCAACCGGCAAAAGATATCGGGGTTCGAATCTGTGTTGGGGATTCGAATACCCGCTGAGGTGTACTGTTGGTAGTTCTCACTAAATGTTTTCCCGCTCTCCCTCCACGTAAACGCTGGAACATTTCCTTACTCCCCCCAAAACACAAATGTGGATTCAACCTTCCCAATTCCGAATACAGCGGGACTCGCGGTTCTGCTTCTTCTTTCGATTTTTTGTAATATTTGGGTTGGTTGAAGAGTCAGCCTCGTAAATACTGTTAACTCTCTAAAAAGAGTGCATAGTGATATATACCCGCTTCGATGCGGGAGTTCGAGGTTCAAATCTTGGTCAGGTGAACTGAGGGTGGTTTTTCCCTAAATGGGTTACCACTTTCCTTCCACGCAAATAAGTTTTTTCACCCTCTCATAGTTACACTAATATTTTATACACCGATGGTCGCGGGGGTACAAGACGTCAGGCTCGCACTAAGGGGGAAGACTATTTTAACCAAACAAAATCTCAGAAAGTATTGAACACAGATCATATATATTAGCTTTAATAAACTTGAAAAGTAATGTGAAAAATTATAGCCACGCACACATGGAAAAGGGATAAAATACACACATTTAATTAAGAAGATTCAATGATTAATTTGTAATAAATACTTACCTACTTTAGTGGTCGCATGGTCTAAGACGTCACTCTCGTGCCTATGCCAACGACAGGGAGTTTGGTGTTCAAATCCTAGTCAGGTGTGCTGAGGATAGTTTATAAAAAATTGTTTTACACTCTCCATCCACGTAAATGCTAGAATGGGCATGCCGTCTAAATGTCAGGTTCATCTATTTCTTAGGGAGGGGGTTCACTGTCAGACGAGATATATCGTCTAAATGGTAAATTTGCCGTTCTTTAACCGATGGAGCCTCTGCGGGCGTGTTTATTTTTTTCCATCCGCGCAAATGCGGGTACACATCACGCCCTGTGACGTAAGGAGGTAGGAGGGTTCAATCCCTACAAGGCTGACAAATCCTATATTGTTGTGCAAATACGGGCACACTTCCCTTAAATTCAAACTTAGCAATTATCAATCCGTTAGCGTTATTAATACTTAAGAAGTTCGAGGCTCGAATCTCGGGCGGATAAACTAGGCGTGTTTTCCACTTTATTTCCACGCAAATGCGGGTCCAAGGGTCCCAATTCCTAATCCTTTAGTGTAAATAGTACTTAAGCGTACCCGAACGGTTGGTAAGACGCAGTGCTAAAAAGAGTAATAGATAGCAAACCGGCCTATACTAGAGAACAAAGTAGTAATCACTGCCTCGGTGCCCGCATGGTCTAACGCTCTACACTCGCATCAGGCTACTTGACGTATGAATACGTGAAATTAGATCTAGTGGCTGTTCCTATGAAAATGGGTCTGTAGTTCAGTGACAGTGCTCGGCTGGCATGTTCATCTCTAGGATCCGGTTTGAATCTCGTTGGGGTGCAGTGGGAATAAATCTCGCTATTGAGATTATTCTTGCATATATATGTTTTCTCTCTTGCGGGCCGGATTGAGAAACACTATGTTTCATATTAGTTGGATTTCAACATGAAACGCTTACATTTATCATAGAAAAGCATTGAAAGACTATTTTAACCAAACAAAATCTCAGAAAGTACTGAACACAAATCATATATATTAGCTTTAATAAACTTGAAAAGTAATGCGAAAAATATATAGCCCCGCACACATGGAAAAGGGATCAAATACACACATTTAATTAGGAAGATTCATTGATTAATTTGTAATAAATACTTACCTACTTTGGTGGTCGCATGGTCTAAGACATCACTCTCGTGCCTATGCCAATGACAGGGAGTTTGGTGTTCGAATCCTGGTCAAGTATGCTGAGGGTAGTTTATAAAAAAAATTGATTTACACTCTCTATCCACGTAAATGCTAGTACACTTCCTCTAAATTCATCCGTCCTCATCTTTCGCTCACTAGCGTAGTTAGTAAATATTTGTATAGCCTGAATAAGAAGTGAGACGTGGTGCTTTTCAAAAATACTGTGGGGAAGGTGATAATGAGAAAATAAAACAATGGAATAATAAATAATAGAATGAAGGAAGCAGTTGATTGTTAAATTTATCTGTGGGTCTAAAACCCGGGTAGTATAGTCTGTAGCTAGTAGGTTCAGCTCGTATGGGCCGAATATAAGTACATTTATATATTTAAATAAACGTGCTGCCTTGAAATATTAGAAGCTAGATTCTACTACTATTATGCCTTAAGAATAAAAATTTAAAATGTTTTGAGTAGTTTAAAATAATTCTCCATATTTATTAGGTAGGTAACTTTAAAGAAAATATTGACTGTCTTGAGTAGAATAAAAAAATACAATCAATTTAAAAGCGGTCCTTTCTGAGAGTTAATAATAGTTTCTGATGATGGATTGTCTAGATACAGTTTAGATAAAAGATAAATATTCAGATCAGGTCTCCAGGTTACCAGATTACCTCATCAATTTCAGACGAGCTGTCTCAGGGAGTTCGAATGGGCCGTATAGCCAGGAGGCTCCCAAAGCGTGCTCTTCGCGCATGATAATTTGTTTGTTTGCCTAGCCAAGGACCCTAGTTCGATTCCAGACATGGGGTGAAAATGAGGGGTTTAACCTTTCATAGTGATACATTAACTGCCCTAGACTGTATTTGAAGCTGTCCTAGGGTTCAAGTTTATTTTATTACACACACTCTGCAAAGGTTCCAGAGTCATTTCCGTATCGGAGCCTACCCGGTCCGTGTAAGTACCGTTATATTGCATTTGCGTTAAAGCTTTCATAGAGGACGGGGGTCTTTCTTCAGCGCTGTCTAGGGGTGGATCCTATGACAGTCGGGCGTGCAAATGCTGGTTCACATCTCGCCCCGTGACTGGAGGGGGTAAGGACGTTGACTCGACAAACGCCAAAAGTCCCTGGTTCGATTCCCGTCGATGATATCTGAGCAAAACCCTTTTTTTTCACTCTCGCAAATGTGGGGTGCATTTTTCAACTTGCCTGAAGCATTGGACGGACGCGCACCTACTTGATTAATTCTAGACAATAGCCTCAATAAGATATATATATGTATGTTGTTATATTTTGAAGTTTAGCTATAGTAATAGAAATGCCGGCGTGTTTATTTTTTTTCCGGCAGCACAATTGCTGGTACACATCACGCTCTGTGACTGTAGGGGTAAGGACTTCGACTCGACAATCGGCAAAGTCTCTGGTTTGAACCCCGTCGATGATATCTAACCGGAGTAAACATTTCAACCATTTATAAGAAAACACTAGGTGATAGAACTGAATACATCCCAACTAGTAGGGGGTTCGAAACCCTGTACTAGTTTCGTTTTTTTATCTAGAGATCGGTGCTTATCAGTCACGGGGTCTGGTTCTAATCCCGTGGGCTGAATAATCTTTTTTTAGACAGACAATTTTTTCAAAGATTTTGAGCTATTTTTTTTCTACATAAAAACACGCATATTTTTTATGCACCCTGAATACTTTTTTTATCCTCCTGGTTATTTCTAGGCAAATTGCAAGGTCGACAAACCCTATACTGTTACGCCAAAAGTCCCCGGTTCGACTCCCGTCAAAGATATATAGCAGGAGTAAGCATAAATAATAGCTTTGACTGTTTTCACATTTCAACCCTCCGTAAATGAGGGTACATCACTAATTTTATTATTTTATCTCTCATTCAGGCGGTGTTAGAGGGTTCGATTGTCAGTGACGCGCTAACTTCTTGGCTATTAGCAGGGGGGAGGTAGGGGGTATTGGATCCAGGTCGGCCGTGTCGCACAAATACAAGTATATATTTTATATCTCCCTCAAGCCTGATGTAGTTATATATTATCACGTCAAAATATAGTTGCGAACATTAAATTCGATATTACTTATGAATTGATGTAAGAGTGATATCATTATTAGCGCCACGTCTTACTACCCGTTCGGTTATAAGCACTTACGCTAATGTAGGGTGATTGTGAGGACCTACAGTTTAACGCGGAAACCGAACCATGGTGGAGGCCCGACATTCCTCACATGAGAACATTAAATATCTCGAGGAATAAAACGCCTGCTTTCACTTTATCTCCCGTCACAATGCATCGACGGTCGCATGGTTTAAGGTGTCACTAGATGACCGATGACAGAGTGATCAACGTTTGATTTTTTCACTCCTAGCAAATGCGGGTACACATTCTACCTGGTCAACCTTTCAAATGGCGGGTGTGCAGGAAGTACGACCGTTCTAACAGACAATAGCTGTGCTAAAGATATCGAGGTTTGAGTCCAGATGTGAGTGCCATCTATGGTCGCATGTTCTAAGGCGCCACTAGACGGCCGGTGATTGACGTTTGAAGCAAATGCGGGTACACATTCTACTTGGTCGACCTGCAAAATGGTGGGGGTGCAGGAAGTACGGCCGCTATAGCAGACACTAGCAGTGCTAAAGATATCGCGGTTTGAGTCCCGGTGTGCACGCCGTCTAAATGTCAGGTACATATAATTCCCGCTGAGGGAAATTGAATCCCTGCAGTGTAAAGTGTAGATATTTCTTCCCTCATGACTGATACCTACATCCGCGCATGTCAACAGACGATATCATACAACCAATTTTAGTAGACTTTAGCGGTGGGGGATGGAGGCCCCTAACTGAGCATTCCAAGGCTGTGTCAATGCTTGTCGGAGAAAACCCATTACCACATAGGGGTAGAGGATTACGACATCGTGATCTATTCTTGTCTCGACTTGTCTTGTCAACCCGTCAAACTTGCGCTGGGTTGCGACACCGGGCAAACCCATTACCAAATAAGGGCTTGCGACACTGGAAAAAACCCTTTACCACCTAGGGGGTTGCCTTGAAGGAGGGGGGAGTGAGGGGGAAAAGTGAAAGGGGGTCATACGGCCGTGATACGCTGTCAGTTTCTCAGCGGCCACACTCTTCGCTAAGCGGCCGTCGGGAAAAGGTTCCTGCTCCGTGTTCCTTCTCATGCCACGGGAGGAGCGCCTGACGCCTCGGGCTGCATGTTCCCCCAAATAAGATGCTCCTCACTCTACACCACGCAGTCGTAGCGAGAGGTTCGTGCAGAGACGTATGCTCACCATCCAAATAAAATATACTCCAATGTCCTTCCCCATAACCCTTATATGAATATTTAATTAACAATCATTAATAATTAAGAAAAAAAAGACCCACACAAGTACCAACATGTTCAACGTGTGGTGGGGGTGTAGGGGAGGGGGTGTAGGGGGAGGGGGGATGTAGGGGAGGAAATTTCGTAATCAACTGGTGGAGATTTTGTAATCAGAGCGGAGGGGTGGGGGTGGAGGGGAGAGGGAGGGGGGGGTGGTCTAATTATAGCAGCCAATCAGAGGCCAGATCTATTTATAGCGACCTATCAGAGAAAAGTAGGTCAAATTGTTTCAGTAAATCCCACTAACTACTGCCCTATTTTGGCGGTTAGAATTACAAGAAAACGGCTGAACCGATTTAGACAAACAACAACTCATTTTAAACGTTCTGAAAAAACAGTAGCTTCCAACAGTGGCGCAAGAATGACTTTATTTGGGAGGGGGGGGGGGGAGAATATACTAATGTGCTTTTCGAGGGGATAGCATTTTCTAGATTAAAAAAACCATGAAAATGTAATAAAGCTGTCCCTCACACTACGCGAGTGATTGATTCTGATAAATAATCGCGTAACACGAAAACACGTAAAGGGAATAATTGATTTTAACATAGGTGAGATAGGTAAAAAGTAAATAAAAACCTAAAACTTGTAAATGAATGCAATTTTTATTAATTTATCTAACTAGTACAATAATATAGGTAGCCTACACCTTTTGTTAATCTTCAATCCCCTGAAATTTGTAAACAAATGCGATTTTTAATTAATTTATCTAATTAATACAATGCTACAAGTACACTTACTGTTAATCTTCAATCGCATGATAAATTAACTGGATCTGACAAATCTGGATTATTACTCTTCTTTCTTGAAGTCTCTGGGACGGTAGGCTCTTGCTCTCTTGAAGGCCCTTGGATGGTAGGCTATTGATCTTTTGAATACCCTTGGACGGTAGACTCTTGTCTCTTAATGGCTCTTGGATGGTAGGCTCTTACCCGTTTGAAGGCTCTTGGACGTTATGCTCTTACTCTCTTGAAGGACCTTGGACGGTAGGCTCTTGCTCTCTTGAAGGCCCTTGGACAGTAGGCTCTTACTCTCTTGAAGGCTCCAGGACGGTAGGCTCTTGTTCCCTTGACGGCCCTTGTACGGTAGGCTCTTGATCTTTTGAATACCCTTGGACGGTAGGCTCTTGTTCTCTTGAAGGCTCCTGGATGGTGGGCTCTTGTTCTCTTGAAGGCTCCTGGATGGTGGGCTCCTGCTCTCTTGAAGGCTCTTGGATGGTGGACTCTTGGTCTCTTGAAGCCCCTGGCTCGTTAGACTGCCGATTTTCAACTTTTTTGATGAAATGGTCAAGACTCACCGGGCGGGCAACATTTTTCCTCTCTCTATAGTTATTTGTGGCAAGCCAAATAATTCAGAACCTCTCTGGCAACTTTGGTGCTTCTATCCATGTTAAGGTCATTCTCTTCATTAATTATAATTGCACTGTCAATGTACTTAAAAAAATCAGCAATTTGTTTTGTTGAAAGTTGTTTGATAGACTCAACAACATAGGCTCTTCCTCTTCATCCTTTATGCCGTTCTCCATTTATAGAAGATCTTCATTGGTGAGTTATATTGAGTGGGATATGAGTTATTCATCCACATTTGCCTGGTCTACATCCTCAAATTCAACATCTTATTATTATTATTATTAGCACCGCGTCTTACTACCCGTTCGGGTTATACGCACTTACGCTAATGTGTAATGGTAGGGTGATTGTGAGATGAAATGGAGGACCTACAGCTTAGCGTGGAATCCGAACCACGGTGGAGGCCTGGCATTCCTCACATTCACAAGTTGTGATTAATACACGTCTTGTCAGAGGTGAAGGAAGGGTTTGGCATTAAGATAAATCTGTGCCGGGACCGGGGATTGAACCCCGGACCCCCAGCACAGAAGTCTGACGACCACCAGGTCACCCTTCAACATATTGTTATATGTCAACAATGTCATGTCTTGATTTGGAACATTCGTGTTCAGGATCAAAATCATGAGAATCAGAAACTTCAGGCCAAGTATTTTTCCAAACTTCCTTCATACAGGATTGTTCCTAAATTCTGTCCCTGCATCTCCAATGCTGTCAATACCACCCCCCTAACACCAAACTATACAGTAAAGATCATTGTTATCACTGGAATGTGCGCGCACAAGGTCACGCCAGCCCCGCACAGGGTGACTGCGAAAATACAGCCGACCAAGCATTATTTTCTTAATTTTGTTTGAATCGCGTAGTAGCGAAAACGCGTAAAGTGAGATCTCGTATAGCAAGGGATACCTGCATTTAACTGTCACATTTTGCATTTTTCTCATTTATTTTAGTTATGCCAAACATTAGAATTAATACACACAAAACAAATTAAGAAAAATTATATCTGGAGCAGCTCAACTAAAAATTATGAAACAATGAAAATTAAAGTAGGTTTCCATACACCTTTGCCCTATATTCGCTATTAGCCATAAAACCACTAACTATTTATGGAATTTCAATTTCGTTAACTCTCTCAGGGTGTGCATTAAGAAGACAAAGATGATTTAGTCTACGTTGCCTCATCATGGAGCAAAGAGTAACTGTTATCACTATCAGAGTTTTCAAAATATTTTCAGTGTGTGTGCTCCAAGCATATTTTATTTTTACTATGTTAACTTAGTGTGAACTTTGTATCTTGCTTCAACTAGATATTTACATTATCTAAATGTTTTACTATATTATTTTTGGGAGGGTAGAGGGGGTAAAAATGATAATCTTTTAATCCCCTTCTATTTGAGGGGGTAAAAGTTACCCCCGAACCCCCTCGTTCCTGCGCCACTGGCTTCCAACCAAAACCCAATTTTCTTAGAGAGTTTACAGCTTTTCTTCTGTGTGCTCAGTGGCTCATCCGTTAATCATTCTTTGATTACATCGCCATTGAAACTCTGATTTGTGTACGATTGTATTTCGGTAAATAAAATAATTATTTCTACTTGGATGAAAATAATAACTCAATAATTCTTACTTTAGTGGTTTGGTACAACAAATAAAAAAATTACAGCGAAAATTTGTACATACCAAACAAACCAATGATAGTAAGTTAAAAATATATAAACATGTTTTTATTATTGGTTTCTTTTCTTCTTCTTCTTGAGATAGACATAGATAAATGGGAGGAGGGTCATTTTAAAGTTATCTTTCGTTGATAAAACAAATATGACAGAATACCATCTTAAGGAAGAGGGTTACAAATGATATCAAAGAGTTGAATCGTGCGAACATTTAGAAAGTGTTACCAATGGAAACTTAAACAGTACACGCGTGTAAACACGGTGTGAAATAAATTCCTAGTGGGCGTGTTCTGAAATCCACCATGTCCCACACAAGTTTTACTTTTGACTGGGAGAAATCTCTCACAGAACAAACAATGGGAAGCTTGGTTAATATCTCAAGCTGGTTTAGAAAAATATGGTCTCCAGAGTATAATTCACTCCACTTGCACTTTCATACTAAGTAGTTATTCTACAAAAAATTTAAAGAAAACAACGTGGGATTGGACTCCAAACAGTCCTGCGAACTTTTAACAATTATTTGTTTTGTTTTTCAGTGCAATCTAATGATTTACATCTCTTTAGACTGAATTAATTGGTAGAATGAACACTAACAAGCTTTACAGAAGTCTGGAAAAAAAAAAGTGAGAGGTTGAGAAATTTGGATAGGTCTGGAGAAAAATTAAGGAGTTTTACTAAACTATTTGAACTGTTAAAAAAGGCTTTAAAATGTTTTTAAAAAACTTGTTTCCAATATGAATAAATTGATGGTGAAGGGGAAGCTTAGTAAATATTTTTGGAAACTTTTTTTTAAAATCTAGTTTTTCAAAAATTTTACATACTAAATCAAATTACTGATGAGTCTAAAGGGGGTTGAAAATATAGGCTTTTTCCGAAACCGCTTAAGCTAGAAACATGAAATTTTGCCTGAAGTTTTTTTTATCAAAATCGAAGAAAGAAGTATTCGACGAATTTTTTATATTAGCATCCTAAGGGGTGAAAACGGGGGTAAAAACTTTATTGATAAGTACGCATATCTCTGAAACCATTTAAGATAGAAACTTGAGACTAGGGGAAAAATACTCTTCTTGAAAAATAAATAAATACATGTTTGACGGTTTTTTGAAAAAATCATCCAAGTGGGTGAACGGGGAAGGGGTGGGTATTTTCGAGTTGAGCTATATCTCTGAAACCATTTAAGCTAGAAACTTGGAACTCAGGGAAAATATTCTTCTTAAAAAACAAAGAATTCTGTGTTCAACGGATTTTTGAAAAAAAAAAATAACCAAACGTGTCGAACGGGGATTTTTCGAAAAACCGTTATATCTTTGAAACCGCTTAATCTAGAAACGTGAAACTCGGGAAATATACTCTTCTTAAAAATAAATAAATAACTATTCGACGATTTAAAAAAACAACTAATTGAACGAGTAAATGAGGAGGGGTGGGGTTTTCTAGTTGAGCTATTTCTCTTTAACCTATAAACGTAAAGATGTGAAATTTGGCAAGAATATTCACAACTATTTTCCAAACTGATAGCTAAAAAGAGTGTGTTGGGAAAAAGTGTCAGCAGTCCAATCTATTGCGAGAGTGATGACTTAGAGCATGTGGCCACCGAAGCTGGTTTAATTGATATTAAACACATTTCAACGTAGTTATTGAAGTTTATTGAGGTTCTACTAATTTTCATTATAAATTCAATAAATATTGTAATTGATTTTATACAGTAACGGAAATATTAAAGAAGGTCTCCAACAAATAGACCTATATATTTAGAAGGCAAAAAGCAAATGTTTGTCAATCAAGAGAGTACAAAATGGTTTCCCAACAACAACAAAGATTTTTCGAAACTCGCTAGAACACACAAGCTACTAACTTTTGATCATCATCTACATTCAGGCACAGTTCAAGGACGTGACACCATAAAATACAATGCACTTGCTAAAACGTGGTATCCCCTCCCAGTCTTACCAACCCACATACAACGTTATTCAAAACACAACTTGTTCGGAACATTACCATTCTCGCGCCACCTTGCTGATAATATGTTAAGTACCGTTTTGTTTAAAGAGTCGTACAGTCGGCGCATGCAACAAATGAACACAGGACACACGTAATAATGATCGAGAGGATGATAAATAAATCCGACACCTTAACTTAGTCGGTAGCGTGTCTTTCTACTGAGTTAAAGGTCCCGGATTCGATTCCCGGTATGGGTGAAAAAAATGTATAATTGGTGAAATGTGGGTTTAACCTTTCACAAAAATAAATTAACGTCTGGGGACTGGATGTTGTGCCTGTCCTAGCTTCAAGTTAGATTATAAAGCATATGAAGCTACGATAGGCCTAGCAAGCCAGTAGTGGAAAATATATGGCTTGAATAAAAAAACTGACCCAGACCACAGACTGGAAACATTAATGGATGTAAAAAAAAAAGAAGGGAAAGGAGATCAGTTTGCCAATTAAAATAAGATATTTGGGAGCATCGAAGAAAATTTATTAGGACAGGCGATGCTTTCGTACATAATTATGTAGAGAAACATGTAATGAAATAATGACGAAAACCATCACGAAATGGCCAACGTAAGTAGCTACTACGAAATATATATATAATACACGCATTCACACCGTCATGTTTTGTAAATATTTAATGTAACCAACACAAATAGAATTCCTTACAGAAAATGATTTGTGGATGTATTAATTAAAAGTTTAATGCATATTTTGAAACAATCTGGTATATTAAAAAAAATATATTATGGTCTTATAAGTTATATCGAAGACATATTTAACTAAAACAACTTATTTTAAACCCTTTTTTCAAAACAAAGGTATTATTTCAAATTACTTTTGTTTCAAAGACAAAGAAACCGTTGCTCCATTTGTTAACTTAAGACAACTTATATGATCTATACGTGGATGAAAATTATGAGCTGAGCTGCTGGCTAGCAAATTATAATAAAGTTTCCATAATAGCTTCTTGTTTTGCTGATAGTCGTCATTTTGTTTGTGTACCATATCTTGCTATCCATTTTGGATATCCGCATGTTTACACTATAGGGGATAGGGATGAGGAAGGTAAAATGGAGATAAAATGTACCCGTAATTGCGTGGAGGGAAAGTGAAAAACAATTTAGGAAAAAAAACCTCAATATACTCGACTGGAATTCGAACCCTGGATCGTCTTATCAGCAGTCCACTCCTCTGTAAGAGTGACGCCTTATACTATGCAAATCAAATTTGTGGCCCGAGCCATTATTTTGTGTGGCCCACGGACCGCGGATTAACCAACATGCAAAGCGACCCTATTATTCTTTATCATGAACTTTGAGGGAACACATAATTTGGGGATATCTGGTATATCGGGGTGTTGCATCAAATTTGCATTATTTCTTAGATAGGGATCAATTATTATTTTTTTTAAAAATAATGAATTTGCGCACCAAAATTTATATGTGCCATGCTTGGCAGCCCATACCTGTGTTAACAGGTGTTTTTTCACATGAAACTGACCAAAACATAGGAGAGGTCTAGGCATATAAACGGACATATATTTGTCAACGAGTATGAAGAGTGGCTCGGGGAAAAGATTTTAAACCCGATATTCACACCTGATACCATTGTTGAAAAAAAAAGTTATACATTTTGGTAGAAAAATAGGTAGTCTTATTGTTTTGTATAGGTACATATTATTTAATTGTTTTTGTATTAATATGATATGATACTGAAATAGAATTATTATTATAATTAAGATAGTGGCGCTACATAAATATATATTTTTAATGTTGCCCCGTAAGTAGGCCTATTTTCAAATTTCAATGTGGCCCTTGTGATCAAACCTTCCTCGGACCCTTCGACCACCGAAGCGGAATTCATTACAGAAACATGACCGGTGTGTATCGGACATAATAATGAATAAATAAATAAAGGTTCGAACTGGAGAGAGACAAGAAAGAAGGAGCGTAACCGGTTTTTCCAGTCGGATGAAGGAACAGCTGGCGGCAAGAGGTCACTGGTGTGTTGAATCAGGTGAAGAGGAGACGGGCATCGACTGTACTGTAGGCAAGCCACGGTCCCACTACGAGATACACGGAGGAATGCGTTTTCACATGAGGACACCCAGTTCCCGTTCGTATGACGACAAAGAAATATTCATAGGAAGGGATAAGAAAAGGGTGGTGTCTCGCTGAAGACCTCACGTAAGGGAGATCTTTCATTCGCCGTCAGTCGCTCTCGAGATATCCTTCCTCAAGAAGACTCTTCAGGTTATCTTTCACGTGACAAGAGATTATCTTTTTAACCGTGAAGTCAATTTGTACGTGTAAACAACGTTACGTTAACGTCTAAGCTATGTAATGAAGAAAGTGTTGATAATCTTGTGAGCTCCTTCCTGATGTTAATTAATCGGTTAAAGAGCTTTTTATTCTCTAGTGATTAAAGGTGATAGTGTGTGTGTGTGCGTGTGCGTTTCCAAAAAATAAAATAAAACGCGAATGATGGTCATAGCTGATTTGTGTGATGTTTCTTTCACTTTTGTGAGTTGATTGTGGCGACAGACTTTTATATTTATTTTTCTCCAAATGTGAGACACGATATTCGTGGATTAAGTGTCGCTAAGTTCGGTGGACAAAGTTGATCAACCGATGATTGTTTCCTCGATGGGGCTGTGGGGGTTCCGTTGGTTGCTTCTGGCGTTGATGACCGCAACCAAAGAGAGTTCGGCCCGTTTTCAAGGTCACGGTATTCCGGAGCAGGTTGAGATTAACCCCGGAGCCAATGCAGTTATAGGTAAGGAAAGATACAACGGAATAAAAAAAAATTAACTTTGGTGGAGGGATAGTTGAACGATTAAATAAGGCGAAAAGAGGTGTGGGTTATTTAAAGTGGAGCACATCTGCACGGTTGACATGATTTTACGGTTGCATGATTCTGATTTCTGGTCGCGGTTAGGTCATGTGATGGTGACAAGGAGAGTAAATACAACGAATTTATTGTAGAATCAAACCATAAGGGGGAAAAAAAGCTATTTTGTGATCAACATTGATAAAATGTTACTAATTTATTAGGCTAGTATTATTTTATAGGTATATAAATGGACCATCAAAAGTGACATCTGCCTATCATATGGCTTCACACATATATATAATTTTTTTAGTACCGTACGATTTATAATGGGGGAAAAAAAAGTTTCTTTAAATCTTAATCAAACTATAGCTACACTTTCCGTTGGTATGGCGTTTGTGTGTAAATTTACATTAACTAAAAGCCACTTTAATATAACAAATTATGTTTATAAAACTTATCCCAGTAATAGAGGGTAGATTATTTGCTATATTTCGTAAATAGTAATGTTTGTTATATGGATGGCATTGAGAACTCGAAAGTTCATTGCCGCACTTACAAAAGTACGTCACCTATTCTTATCTGTAGCTAGTTCTATCCAGTCCACCTCATTACAGCCTCTCTTTTTCTGGTTCATTATAATGTTATCCTCACATCTACATCTAGGTCTTCCCAATAGGCTCTTCTCATTGGGTTTGCCAGTCAGTACCCTGAAAACGATTCTAGATTATTCCATTCACGCTGCATGACCTGCCCACCGTACTTTACGAGACACGATTATCCTCACAATGTGTTGTGATGGGTACAGGGTATGCAACTCATTATTATGTAACATCTTCCACTCCCCAGTATCCTCATACCCTTTTTGGACCAAATATATTCCTAGCCACCTTATTTTGGAACACCCTAAATTTGTTTTATTCATATAAGAGGTAGGAGACCACGTTTTACAACCATAGAGAATAACCGGTAAAATTAGTGTTTTGTATATTCTGAGTTTTACATTCCTTGACAGCAGACGAGATGTCAGAAACTTACAGAACGAGTAATATCATACATTTCCCAATGTATTACTTTCCTAATTTCAAATATAATATTGTTAATGCTAGTTAAAATTGGTCCAAAATATTTAAACTCATTAGACCTGTCAAATGATATGTTGCTCACGGTGCTAAACAAAACTTATAGAGAACCCGCTTTGGTGGCCGAATGTTCTAAGGCGTCACTATCGTAATAGACTAGACTGCCCAAGATACAGACATGGAGGTTCGAATCCCGGTCGGGTGTACTGAGGGTGTTTTTTCGTCCCCCACCTCCCTCCACAAAAATGAGGAAACACTTCCTCAGAATTTAAAATTCCTCATCCCTAACGTGATTAGTATATAGTCCGAACGGGTAGTAAGACGTAAAAATTTATGAAGAAACAAATATGGTATTAATATGTTTTTAAAATGTTAAAAGATTAAAGATACTACTTATACTAATTCAACAAAGTATTTCGTTTTAGTTAGCTGCTAAGGACCATTACCTTTTTGTTCCTTATTCACTATATTATAATATATGAACTAATTGGTTCTTTGTTATAATACATTCAACATAAATTACATACTAAACAATACAAGTTGATTTAAGGTCATTCAATTCCAATAATTACCAAGATTTTTTTAGTCTTAGCTATACCATTTTGGCAGGGAATTTAATATGGGTCGTAGGGGGACTATCTTGGAAAGTATAACAAGCATCAGTATCTCAGCCCATCCCAGCAACACCGACCAGGTAAGGAAGCCGACGTCCGCTTTAGCTCATTCGATAGCGTCTCTGTATACTGAGCTAAGAGTCCCCGGTTCGATTCACGACATGGCCGAAAAATTCAACATTGGAGAAATATGGGTTTGGGGATTTACAAGTGTAACGTAAGCACATTTTTGGCCATTTTTAACCCCTCCTCCCCTTATAAGCAAACATAAGCAAATGCCTAACCCTCACCCTCTGTTGCTTACGTAAGATTTGTCGACTTTTTTTCATTTGTTTACAGGAATAACCATTCTTTTTTTCATGGAATTTTGCTTAAGTAGAAAGACGCGATGATAAAAAAAATTAAAATGTATGCAATTTATAAATGGCTGGTAGTTATTAAAATAGAGGTGTAAATTAATATTACGAAATAATTATCAATTAATACTGATATACAATGATTTTAAATTTATTGAACAGGTAAAATCAAAACAAGTTATAACATTATGAAAGTTTAAAATTTTAATTTACTTTTAATTGAAGTTATAAAAAAAAAGTGTTATTAGTGAATACTTGAATATTATATTTATAAAAATAACCCTAAGCTCCATTTAATCTCTTGACAGAGGTCCTTGAATCCACGTCTCAACACTTTTAATTATTTTGTTTCTATTTGAGGGGGGGGGGGAATAGGTCACTCAAGCTTTGGCTTACTTCTATAGGCTTATCCACTTCTTCCTCATTTAGCCACTCAGCATCTTCATTGCTGCCAAAAACTGCCTGAAGTCCAAGCGGCTTACGATGTGACATCCTTCAATTTTGACCGTCTTTCTTTGTCTTACGTAAGCATTGTTTTGAGTCCCCCCCCCCCAACCCCTTGTCAGCAAAATAAGCAAAGCTCAAACCCCCTTCTCACCCCAAGGTGCTTACGCAATACTTGAACGCCCCCTGTACCCTTTCACAGTGATGAATTAACGTCTGAGGACTGGATGTTGTGCCTGTCATAGTCTTAAGTTAAATAATAAGGCATATGAAGCTACGACAGGCCTAGCCAGCAGGTAGTGGAAAATATATGGCTTGGATAAAAAAGTGACTCAGGCCAGAGAATGTAAACAGCAATGTATGTAAACATTGTACACTTGTTAAAATTGTGCAATACAATTTTTATTGTCGAATGTGTTTAAAGGTTTCCATATATAGGGAAAATGGTTGTTCAGCTGACACCACATTTTGCAGACAACTGTCATTTAAAACGCATCATGATCGTCACTTGTGGATGTCCGTGAATGGACACCTCTCGTTTGGTCAATAAGGCTGGTCACACACTAAATGCAATATTCTGTTTTGCGACAAGACATTTTGTCGCAGCGTGTCTCAACGTGCTGCAGACGTCTCGACTGCCATTACATCCAATGAAGCGACGCACACTGCTTGCGACAAACTTTCATTTATGTCTCGCGACAAAACATGAAACACATTTTGAACTGCGCATGTGCCATGCCCCAACTAACATGTGGATATTTTATCATTATTTAAATTATTTTGAAAAACTGAGTTTCACTACAAAGCTATTGTCTCTTTTTTGATTTATTGGTTGAACCCAATATTCTTTTTCTGGTTGCACGTCAAAGTCAAAAAGCTGTATGAATTGCCATAAAAGAATGGCTACGTCTGCTTCCTCATTAGTCATCATAGTCACCCAACTGCACTAATTAACTTTTTTTAAAGAACCAATTAAACACTGCTCTCAACTCTTTGATGGATCACTTACAAATGGCAGGAAATCAAACAATTATAACTGGTTGAGAGTCAAAATGTCTCAGACGTCCCTCCCTACACCAAATGCAACGTGATGCGACATCTTGCATCGAAACAAATGGTCGAGAGTCAAATGTTGTTGCGTTTGTTGTGTGGCCACTTCCATCCTTTCGGAACATATCAATAAGTTTGGCAACAGTGTCGTGTCTGATATGCCTGCCGGGGGCGGGACGTCTCTCCTGTTGAATTCCTCTGCAACCTTGCGAATGGTCCGCGAGATCCGGCTAGAAGTAATAATCTCTATACGTTATTCTTTAGACCAGTGGTTCTCAAACTATTTTATCCCACGGAACCCTATAAAAGCCACGAGGCCTATTGAGGAACCCCTGTGTTTTCATGTATCATCCCCTTTTCCTCTACAACAAGTTTTTGAGCTTTAACTAATTTTTTTTTATCCTATTTGAGTTGTAAGCTTATTTTATAAATTAAGACTAAAACAAAATTAATTTTTTCCTTATATTTATGTTACATAATATTTTGCATGAGAAAAATAATATAGTCTAATATAACTTCAAAATATACTGTTACTTATCCAATTTTTAACATTTTAAAAAAAAAGATTTTAATGATGTTAAAACAAGTTATTTCCTTTTGTTTTCATTACTAAATTGGATATGCTGCTAATGAGATAGATTTTTTTATGAATATTTAGCACAAAAATTTGAAAGCATTAAAAATATTTTTACCGCTATTACGCATAATCGTCTCACGGAACCCATAACACCCGTTCGCGGAACACAGTTTGAGAACCATTACCTTAGACAAAGGTATTTCAGAACGGCACCTAAAAAAAACTCTATGCACGGACCATTTTGAATCACCTGTATATATAAATGTAGCCAAGCATTAATTATACTAATCCTATAAATATTTATTGTTCCTCCTCAACCCCCCTTTTTTCACGTAACACTACTCGTTCCGACTATCCAACAACAGTTAAAATAAACAAATTCTGACGAAATAGCTCGGTGAACTGTGATTTTCTTTGGAAAACCATGATGTTCACTATTCATTATGTTTCTGTAACAGAGTATAATCTATGCATTTTTTATTTGGTGAACTGTGAAACTATTTTTTTCAACCTATTTGTGTAACTCTTATGTTTGTTTATCTTATTTTATATACACATATAATTATATATTACTACATTTCATAGACCTAACTTATCTTTTTTTATTATTTAGCACCGTGCCTTACTACCCGTTCGGGTTACACTCTACTAGCTCATCGATAGTCCAAAAACATGAATATAAAAATGTGACTATACATCTAATTATGTACCATTTAAATGCAGCTACCTTCTACTGTTCCAACCCAAAATGACCTTGAAAATAACAACAAAAATGGTCACTTTATAGTAAACACTTTAAAAGTAGGGTTACCATTTCCGAATCCTGCATAAAAAGAGTAGGTGGCGGGGTGGGTTTTTTCGCTTTTTTATTCACGTGAATGCAAAAATCACATAGATTACATCACTTATTATTTATACATGTGGTAAAAATCAGGGTAAATAGGTAAAACCCAGAAAATTCAGGGAACTTAAGACTTCGATGTTGTGAGGGAATCATATATTCAATCAGAGATTACTTGAGATAGTAGAGGAAGCAAGACTGAGATGGTGTGGGAATGTAATGAGAATGTTGGATTACATGAGATAGAAGAGGAACCAAGACTGAGATGGTGTGGGAATGTAATGAGGATGTTGGAGTACATGAGATAGTAGGGGAAGCAAGACTGAGATGGTGTGGGAATGTAATGAGGATGTTGGAGTACATGAGATAGTAGGGGAAGCAAGACTGAGATGGTGTGGGAATGTAATGAGGATGTTGGAGTACATGAGATAGTAGGGGAAGCAAGACTGAGATGGTGTGGGAATGTAATGAGGATGTTGGAGTACATGAGATAGTAGGGGAAGCAAGACTGAGATGGTGTGGAAATGTAATGAGAATGTTGGATTACATGAGATAGAAGAGGAAGCAAGACTGAGATGGTGTGGGAATGTAATGAGGATGTTGGAGTACATGAGATAGTAGGGGAAGCAAGACTGAGATGGTGTGGGAATGTAATGAGGATGTTGGAGTACATGAGATAGTAGGGGAAGCAAGACTGAGATGGTGTGGGAATGTAATGAGGATGTTGGAGTACATGAGATAGTAGGGGAAGCAAGACTGAGATGGTGTGGAAATGTAATGAGAATGTTGGATTACATGAGATAGAAGAGGAAGCAAGACTGAGATGGTGTGGGAATGTAATGAGGATGTTGGAGTACATGAGATAGTAGGGGAAGCAAGACTGAGATGGTGTGGGAATGTAATGAGGATGGAAAAAGAGATGATACCGGAGGAAATTATGGAAATGAATTATGTAGGAAAAAGACGGTATGGGAGGCCACGAAAGATATGGGAGGAGCAGATAACAGAAAGTGTTAACGGAGGAGGAATGGTGGAAGGATAGAGGAAGATAGAGGCATATTTACTAAACTGTAGGGGTATGCGGGATTCCCGCGAGGAAAAATATTTCCAGTTACCGACCCAGTTGTCGGGAAACATGTTCTGTAATCCCGAAAAGTTCGGAAATTGCTTTTTTTCCATATTTAATTTACTTTTAAACTTGCTTTTCATGTTTTCTTTATTATTTAAATATAAATATGTATGTCAACCTATTCTAGATGTAAATTTAGATTTAATATGTGTTTTATTAAATGTTTATAATTTAAGTACCCTGAGTTATAGCAAAAGTATTAAAAATTGCTTAAATTTTCGATTTTATTTATATTTGTTTAAATTTTTACTTTCTCGCTATCTTAGAGGTAGAGAAAGTATTGTGATCGTCAAAAAAATCGAACTCGAGATTTTGAAGAATCTCGACGTTTCATGACCCCCCGAATCCTAAAAAGTGGTTTTTGAATTTTTGTCTCTTTGTCTGTCTGTCTGTCTGTCTGTCTGTACCTCCGACTAGAGCCTAAATATCCAGGGTTTTCATAGGGTTGCCCCGAGGTTTTTTTAATTGGATATATAACTCTAAAGTTAATGGTAGTTTACTGAAGGGCAAAAAGAGAAAGAGTCGATTTTCTCAAAATCGGCTAACGGTTTTGATTAAATCTCATTTCAAAACATTTATAAATATTCCAAACAAAATTGCTACTCTCAATATTTCGGCAAGGTCTCCGGTCTGATGCGTTAATTCTCATTTTTGATCATATCTCCGAAACTATTTGAGATATGTAATTACTTATCATTGCCAATATGTAGCTCTATTTATAATACAAATACTCGTATTTTATTCGAAACATATTTTTATAAAACCAATAACTTTCAAGCTATACGCATGTATGTATATATATATATATATACACATTTAAACTTTTCGAACACTTTAAACTTTTCGAAGGTAAAGTATTGCGACCGTAAAAAAAAATAATCTAACCCGAAATATTGATGGATGTCGACGTCTCATGTCCCCCGAACCCTAAAAAGTGGTTTTTGCGACGCCGTCTGTCTGTGTGTCTGTCTAATCCTAAAATTAAGAGCAGTTTACTAAAGGGTGAAAAGGAAAAAAACTCCATTTTCTCAAAATCGGCTCTAACGATTTTGATCAAAGTTCGCATCTAGGCGTTGATTAAGATTATAAACAAAATGGCTTTTTTCATTTTCCCATGAAATTGACTTTTAGGGTTCTTTACAGAAGCAAAAATTTCTATATCTCCGCAACTATTTGAAATACTAAATAACTGATCATTGTAAAAGTTTAGTACTACTAAAAAAATCTTTTATTTGAAATATATTTTTATAAAACCAATAATTTCGGAGATACTGGCAAATATGTTGATACAATTTTGTGAGCTCTAGTTGTGGAGAGATACTAAAGTTTTAATGCAATAATTCTCTAATGCCATCTAAGCAAATAAATCATTCAAGAACGTGATGTTGTTTTTCCTTTAAACTCTTAGGGGAAATATTTATACAGCACAGGGGCGAATCCAGGATTTTCGTGATGGGGGTGGGGGAGGGGGGGAGGGACGTGGGTGCTCTCATCGAGATCGGGTCGGGGACGGGGGTGGGAGAAACAGCAAGAAGTTTTGAAATACCAATGCTTCAAAATTTGAGCGTAAATAACTTAAGTAATTTTTCAGTGTAACGCTAAACTTGAGAATAATCTTTTAATTAAGGGTATAACTCGAAATTTACGATTAGTATTGAAATTTATTATAATAAAATAATAAGAATATCAACAAATAGTGATTATTAAGCGGAAAATTAGTTTAAACACTATAAAAACTATTATATAAATATTTTTTAGCTATTCAATCAATTAGACAAAAAAGATGGAATTATTCAGATTTCGAAACATCGAACTTTAACTCCACTCTATAGTAAAACTAGTTATTTCTCATTCTAAATCGAAATTTTACCACTAAGCCATACTAACACGTTATGTGTGTGGTATTGTTCAAAGATTTTGTTTAAAGCATGTTATTTAAAAATATATTATTTTAAAGATCTTTATTTATTATTAATCATTGAAATAGTAATAATAAAAATGATAAAATAAATTTAAACCTAAACAAGGTTTGTACAACAAGATGAGAGGCGCGCAACTTAAATTTGGGTAATTTCATTAATGCCTATTTCCCTACTTTAATACCTAATGTGATTGTCTTAGTATTTATAATAATTACCGTATCATTTAATAATATTACCAATAACAATTTTAAAAATTAAATCTGGTTAGTGTGATAGTATTACTTGACAATAGAACTAGTAGTGAATTTAACATTGATTTAATTGGTTTAATTTCTTGAAGGGGGGCACGAGCCCCCCATGCCCTCATCCTGGATCCACCCCTGGTAGAGCAATGATCTATCTTTCTCATTTTAGACTCAATAGTCAATAATCACCTATTTTATTGGTCAAAATGTATAAAAGAGAAATTTAGTAGCAATGCGATAGCCATAAGATGTGCATACCCTAATAAAATGCCGAAAATCTTAACCAGATGTTAAAATTTTAATAGAAAGTGTTGACCCTTGGGGACCCAATATCAATTTTTTATTGGTCCAAATATACAAATGAAGACGTTAATTTTTTTAAATAGAATTATAAAATTTAAAATCGTGAGCCAAAATATGTTTTACCTATGTATAGCGCAATTTGTTCTCGGATTCGCTAGTGTATATTATGTTACGAATTTTGAGTAAATATCTCCATTTTTAAACAATAGAGTGAGAAAGTCAGTGAGGCGTTCGGTACCATTTATTTCTATTAGGGCCTATGTATTCATTTAACACATTAAATATTGTCAGTGTTTTAAGGTGCGTAATTTTAGCAAATTTAGAAATAATTAGTTTTACATTTCTAATTCCCGTTCTTGACTCGAAGTAAGGGATTCTAAAATTCCCTTTCCCGATCTCGTCTCGAACCAAAAAAAGTCGATCTCACACACCCCTACTAAACTGACCCGGCCTCGGGCTGGAAACAGTTGATGATGAATCAGCAACATTGTTATATTTGGTTATCTAGGTAGATACATTTATTATTTGAATGCTATTCAAACACTGTTTTTAGTATATAGCTTTAACGTACAATATAGTTTTAGTATAATGTTAATTTAAATTGACTGTAGCATTCACTAAATAAGAACTAATAATATTTTTACTAATATAGACTTAAATCATTTTTTTTTCCCATACAATAACTATGAAATTTTTTAAAAAGAGTGCATTTGGCTCCGATAAGTGAAAAGTAGGAGTACGCTGTTTTGCCACCTCAAAAAAAGGTACATGTACTCATAAAAGATTACGGTTGGTAACCCTATTTAATAGTTAAAAACACATTTAAATAAAAATTAATGTTAAGTGTTGTGTTTTAAACCCCAGGCACTCTCTGCTCTAAAAGCGCCACTCTTCGTAATTATTATTTCTGGTTTAACTTGCGTGCCGTCCAGGATGAGAAGTAAACAGGTTGTCCACGCCCTCCTTATTTGTAGCAGGTAGGAAGTGTGTGGGTTGATCGTCTTTGGCTCTAAGAGATCAAGGCTCAACTAAAATTACGTAGCTCCATGTTAAGACTAGAGGTGGAGGATAGAACATTTTCTAGATATATTCTCTCTTCTATTAGCTGGATATTCACGTGAAGATTTATCGGCAGAGATAAATTGTATCAAATAATCGCCGGATAAATTGGCTAAGAAAAGTCTTCAGATAAATCGAACGTTACCTACTAATGTATCGATATATTGTTATAAAATATTTATCCAATCAATTTTTCTGTACATGTGTTTTGTTTCAAACGATTTTTCTTTAAATCTCGCAAATTTAACTCTCAACTTTCTGAATCCTGAAAGATATTACCGATAATTAGTTTGAAAGTTATTCCGACCTGTCCGATGTCCAGCAAAATATGAACGCGAATGCGTTATTGAGCGTTTCATTGATGGGTTATAAAATTATAAAAAGGCGAACCTTTGAAGAGAAGGTTCTGTATTTTTTGCAGAAAAAACGACCTATCTGATTCTTTGAAATATTTTTTGCAATAATTGGTCAATCCTGCATAGCTATTATTTTTAATATTTTTATTGGTATATTCCGGGCATGTCGTTTTCTACAAACACTGTTTATTTCTATATAGCTCAATAAAACTACTTATAAACTCTACAGACGCCATTTTGCATGTAAACACTTCACTAAATCGCGCGAATAATCTTTAGACAGGCACTGACGCTTGCAGACCCCCACCAAAAAAGTCTGTTCGATATATCGCGAGGCTAGAATCGTAACATGTGTGGAAACTGACCAATATCTACGATAAATCTGTACCAATTTATCGATCATTAATATATCGCTCACATCTTTTAAATCGGGAAAAGACACAATCTAACGGATTTATCTGTACAATTCAGCAAACCTACCGTTAAATTGTTCAAATCAGCCGTAAAATCTCTAGTTTTCCGGAAAAAAAATTACCAACTTTTTAAGCGGTTACGAACGTAATCGAAATAAAATCTCAGCTTTTCAAATTTACGCTTTTGTAAATTTATACTTTTTTTTTCATTTATTTTTGCATTGCACTTTCTGAACCGACCGATTATATCGGCACACGACTTATAAACTAACTTAAATCTAGAACTTGCGTATAGCCCGAACGGGTAGTAAGACGCGGTGCTAATAATAAATCTAGAACAGACACAACATCCAGATCCTTGCTGTTGATTCATCACTGTGATAGGGGAAACCCACATTTCACCAGTTATAAAGTTTTCGGCCATACCTGGGATCGAATCCTGAACCTTTAGTCCAGTATACAGACACGCTACCGACTGAACTAAGATGTCGGAATCATTTCTTCACAAGGACGTTAAAGCTAGAAGAAACATTATCAATTATCAAATTAGTAAAAATAAAGCAAAAAGCAATAACACCGATTCCAGTTCTTTTGTCACACTAACGTATCACCTACAGCGCTGCTTGGTGGTTGAATTTAAGTCGGAAGGTCAAGGTCGGGGTTCGAATACAGGACGGATGAACTGAGGGTGTTTTTTTCCCCCTTAGTGCTTTCCCCACTCCCTCCCAACGCAAATAGCGGGTATATTTCCTCTAAACTCTACCATCTTAATCCTTACTACACTAGCAAAATTAACATGCGTGTGAGCCACTTAAGTGGCTGCATGGTCTAAGGCGTTACTCTCGTAATATACTAGACTGACGATAACAGGGAGCTCGGGGTTCAAATCTCGGTCCGGTGTACTGAGGATTTTCTTTCCTAAATGGTTTCCCACTCTGCCTCCACGCAAATGCGGGTACACTTCCACAAGTTCAATCTTCTTCATTTTTACATTAGTGCAATTAGTACTGCGACGTGGTGATGGACAATTTTTTATTTTAAAAATTTGTATCCGAAAGTGTGGTAGGACTGTTCCCAGACAAATCAGTGAGTGCCTTCCTGAGAAACAAGCAGGCCGTTAGGTTGAGAGAACACGGGACACACTCACGACTATGAGCCACTTAATGGTGAGTGACAAAGCGGTAATTCTAACTAGGGGGGGAAAGTGTAACTCAGTCAGTGGAACGCTTGTCTCTCTTTTTTTTTTTAAGGTGGTCATATCCTTCGAACGCTCGTCCGCATCCGAAACTAAGTCTCACGTCCTCAGGGAACAGTTCAAGTAAAGTCCAATTTTTGGATCCAGGGAGCAATTTAGTGGGTGGGAGCGGGGGGTCTGGAATATGGAATACCCCCAAGTTTAAGGAGAGGGGTCCTCTCCTGGATTTTTTTAAAAAATTAACCCTCAAAAGGGACGTTTTGAGGTCATCCTGGATTCCTGGAAATAATATAGAAATAAATAGAAACATAACAAATTAAAACAAATCTTTATTAATAATAACAAATTTCGTAATAATTCTTAAGTGTATGCAACAAGTTGTTATTTACATGCCCATTCTGTGTTTTATAGTTTTGACAAACCGCTCATTTATTTGATGTGGGTCTAAAAGATTTGTGAACATGCAGAAGAGCCAAGCCAATAAGTCTTCTTTCCATCATAGTTGTCCTCAGCCATGTTTGATTTGATGCAACAATGACACTGCCAGTTACCCTTAACAATCTTTGCAATACCTCAATCTGAATTTTCCTGCTATATTATAAATTCTTGTCCGTTCGCTTGGCTTTTTTCATGCCGCCATTTCCGTTGGTCCGCACGGATATGTTTATTTCGGCTAAAAGGGCGGCGTCACACAGGACCGAAGATACGCCGCGTATTTTCAGCGACGGATACATATATTTCCATACGAGACCCTACATTGCGCCACATTGGAAGGAAGATACGTCAGTACGTCGGGCGTACTGCATCAATACGCCGACATTAGCTTATGTTCGGTTTCGGCCGGTTGACAATACGCGTTTTCAAGTGGGAGGTGCCACACCAACGGATTCTCAGCACGATGTCAGAGAAGTGACTGAATTGAAAGCTTGCTGTCCAATCTACTGTCTGAAGAAGATACCATGGGGATCTTCCACTGTAGAGAGTCTGACGGCGGAATATCCGTCACCGAAAATACGTGGCGCATCTTCTGTCCAGTGTGGTGTCTGCCTAAATTGCAAATTTTTCGTCCGTAGCCCTTACCTGACCCCGTGGATCAGCCCTTGATAGGAAGAACCTTACCTGACAGCTGAAAAAGCTACTAGAGTTACTTTCACGTGTTTTATACAAGTCATTCGATCTGCAGCTGTCATTATTGAAAGATATAATCAATTCTATTAAATGACACTAACAATATAATAAAATATTATTGCTGACCACACAGTAAATTTGTATTTTCTAAAATTTTCTTTCAAGGAAAATTGGACCGTTCCTTCTACAGTCATTTTAGAATGGTCTCTGAAAATCCCCCCTCCAAAAAATGGTAACTTGTGTTCAACAATATGAATTGCCCCCCCCCCCCTCCCACCCACGTTTAGCGAAACAGTGGGGCCCCCCTTAATATTTGTACAAACAATGAATAATTGTTAAAACTCTTCCCTTGTCGACTGAACAATGTCGCATGCGCAGAGCAAAGAGGATAATTGGTGCCAAGAGACACTTTTATATTTCCTTCCTGACCCACTTTGTTCCTTCTACCAAACAAAGCTCTCTGATCACCCGCCGTTAAGTTACAGTTAGGTTAAATACGAACAACTTCTTTCTGTCTGGGTTTGTTGTATTGTTTACATATACACACACTCTTTGTGATGTTTGAACTTGGGAATGAGCTCTGCTCTCGTCTCATGTTTAGAAAGGGTAATTTTTATTTTCTCGGCGTTTTCAGCGATAGTCGCTTTAAAATAAGGTGACCATTCGTTCCCCGATTTTCGGGGACAGTCCTCGAAAAAAGACTAATGTCCCCAACTGATTGTGTTCCCAATTTGTTAAATACATGTAATTTAGAATTTATATGAATTAAATAAAGATATTTCACTTAAGTCAATTGTTAATTTTTCTTTAACATAAAATCTCATCATCATGGCCAGCGATGAGTATTTTTCTTTCATTTCCTTTTTTTTTCTTATATTTTAGCTCTATATTCTGTTCTTGCATATATTTGTACAACGTAGTCGTGTCCTTCAAAAGACCTCATTTATAGACACTGTTCAATAACGCGAATATAAATAACGTGACAGTGGGGTCAAGGGTGGTACAATATTCATAATTTAAAGGGCAGCCACCTTCTTTGGCTTCAGTGGGTTTAAAATGTTCATCTCCGAAAATGTGAGGAAAACAGGTTGTTTTATTATAAATTCACTGATGGAAACAGCAGAAGGTAGTTGCCATTTCATTGGTACATAATACACCATAATATAGTCTCGTTTTTTTAAAATTATATTATTTAGGACCACCTCTGTGGTCTAGTGTAGAGAAGGGCGACTATAATCGATTAATCAATTATCTTGATGTGAGTAATCGATTATTTTTACCGATTAATAGGATTGCGATTAATCGAGCTAATCGATTACCTTTTCAACGATTAAATAATCGAATCAAATAATCGGCTTAAAATGTCGTCTGGTCACCTTAGGCATTACCCATTACCCATTCTAATGAGCTAGGTTCCTGGGTTCAATTTCCGGAGTGGATAAATATGTATTACGTAATGATTAGTATTATTAAAGGTATTATAGCAGCTTTCCTCCCTATGATGTTGAATTATAATATTTAGCACCGCGTCTTACTACCCGTTCGGGTTATACGCCTAAGTACTAATTACGCTAATGGATTAGGAATGGGTAAGGTTGAATTTAAAGGAAGTGAACCCGCATTTGCGTGGAGGGAGAGTGGAAAACCATTTAGGAAAAACCACCCCCAGTTCACCCGACCGAGATTCGAACCTCGATCTCCCCGTCCTCAGCGGTAGAGCTCAACACGACTGGCGCGTTAGCCAACTACGCCACCGAGGCGGGTGATGTTGAATTGATGAATGCGTAACTGGGTGTTGTGTTTGCAGTTTGTTCTATGGAAAAGTTAGTTTGTAAGTCATGTGCTGATACACCCACACCAATCGTCTTAGGGTATTAGGAGTAAGGTCCGCAATATACTATATTGGCAGTACCTGGAGGTCAAGGTTCGTCCCCGTCATCAACAATTAAGTCTACTGCGACAAAGACGCCTTAGAGTCTTAGACCATACATTTTTACCTTTTCACACTTTACAGGTAAAGTATTGTGATCGTAAAAAAATTATGTTTCATACCCCCCTCCCCACCGAACCCGAGGTGTTTTTTTGCAATGCCGTCCGTCTGTCTAACACTAAAATTAAGAGTAGTTTACTTGAGGGCTAAACGAGACAAAATCGACTTTCTCAAAATCGGCTCCAATGTTTTTGATTAAAATTCGTATCTGGGCATTGATTAAGATTATAAACAAAATTTTTATTATATCGCTCTAACTCATTGAGGTACAAAATTACTTATCATTGCAAACATGTAGGATTATAAAAAATATAAATCTTTTATTTGAAATATACTTTAATAAAACAAAGGGTTTTGAGCAAATGTTTATATTTTTTATGTATGACTTTGAAATCGAATATTAATTGTTTATGCTCTTTGGTAGACAGAGATGTTCATCCCATCTCATTGTTTTTGTATCAGTAGGCTATGTATCATTTCATTTATGCTCTTTTGTAGAATGTGATGCACTTTTTTCCATTATGTTTCTGCAATAATGCCCATTATTTTGTTTCACATATCTTACGAGTTTCAAGTAAATTAGTCAATTTTTAGGTAAAAGAGCGAGAAAGTCTGTGCGGGGCACCGTGCCATTTTTTTTTTCAAATAAATTAAATTAATAATCGATTAGTTACTTATCGAGTATTATTCTACCGTTTTATTAATTAATCGATTCATGGTTTTTAAAATAATTGATTAGGAATAATCACTTATTGAACACTAATCGTCTATCCCTAGTCTAGTAGTCATACAAATCCAGAGGTTTCGGGTTCAATCCCCGGCGCTTCTAGAATTTTTCTGTGAAGCAGTGGGTCTGGAAACGTAGTCAATCTCAGCCTCGTGAGGACAAATGAGGAACTACTTGAATAAATAAGTAGCAGCTCCGGTATAGAAAATTGAGATTAATGACTAGGGGGCTCGTTGTGCTGACGATATGACACCCGATATCCGCAAATGTTGGCACTATTATCGCTAACTGCTGCAGCCACTAGGTCGGTATAGTTCGATTGCGGGCTCACGCCATTGATTTTATTAATTATGACTACTACTCAAAATGTCAATGATAATAGAACTAGTTTTTCAGAATTCTCATTTTTGGATCCATAAAAAAAAAAGTTTAAAAATTATGAAACACTGAAAATTAAAGTAGATTTCCATATATCTTTACCCTATATTTGTTACTAGCTATAAAACCACTAACCATTTTTGCAATTTCAATTTTGTTGAGCCTCTCAGGTGATTTAGTTTACATTGCCTCATCGTGGAGCAAAGATAGTTTTTAATGCGTCCAAGCATTGAAAAACTTCTTTCTGCAGTAGCTGACGTAGCTGGTATCACTATCAGAGTTTTCAAAATCTCTTCAATGTGTGCTCCAAGCACATTTTATTTTTACTATGTTAACATAGTGGAAACATTGTATCTTGCCTCAATAAGATGTTTACATTATATAAAAGTTTTACTATATTATTTTTGGGTTGGGGGGGGGGGGGTAAAAATGATACTATTTACCTCCCTCAATTTTTTGGCGGGGTAAAATTTACCCCCGTACCCCCTAGTTCCTGCGCCACTGGACGGCATTGCAAAAACTACTTTTTAGGGTTCGGGGGGGGGGGGGGTCATTAAATGTTGACATCCATCATTATTTCGGGTTAGATTTTTTTTGACGTTCGCCATACTTTACTTTTAGTGTTCGAAAAGTTAAAATATATATATATTTGCTTTTGAAAATTACTTGTTTTATACAAATATGTTTCAAATAATATATTTATATTATAAATAAACCTACATATTTGCAATGATAAAGTAATTTCATATCTGAAGTATTTTCGGAGATATGATAAAAAAATGAGAATTTACGTGTCAGACCGGAACACCCTTAAAGTTTGTCATTTTGCCGAAAAATTTAGAGTAGCTATTTAAAAAAAACAATATTGATCAATTATTAGAAATGAAATTTAATCAAAATAGTTAGAGCCGATTTTGAGAAAATCAATTTTTTCTCGTTTTGCCCTTCAATAAACTACCCTTAATTTTAGGGCTAACTATCCAATTCCAAAAAACCTTCGGGGCAAGCCTATGAAAATCCTAGATACAAAGTTTTAGCCCGATTGGTAAAATAGTTTAGGCTCTAGTCCAAGGTACAGACAGACAGACAGCAGACGGAAATTCAAAAACCACTTTTTCGGACTCAGCGGGTCATGAAACGTCAAAATTCATAAAAATCCTGAGTTCAATTTTTTTGACGATCACAATAATTTCTCTTCCTGTAAAGTAGCGAGAAAATAAAAAAATTATAAAAATATAAATTTAACTTAAATATTTTATATTTTATAATAGAAGACCAGCCTTGTTTACTTGATATTTGAAAATACGTCTATCACTTTGTTCTCTAAATCAGAAATTAATATAAGATTAATAAAGAAAAGCAACGGGCAGGAACAGAAATTCATTCATCTTATAATGAGTTCCTTGCAAGTTTATAGGACATTAAAGAGGAGGGGGCGCTTAAATCAAGGTTCCCCCGGACTCAAAATTATGCTCGAGGCGGCCCTGGGCATAGTGCATTTGACTCGTTTACAAGCGGGCTTCGAGCCATACCCCCTTGGAGGTGAAGGACCTGGCCCACGGTGGCGATAGAGCTCGAGTTAACTCGTTGAAGCATGCTCGCGATGACACGGTGCATCTCGGAGACGGGAACGGGACACGTTACCCGAGGGACCGGCGAGTCGTCATTGGATTGCGAGCTGCGTGTACACACTGTTCTAATAACCAGGGGACCATAAATATGTGGTGTACTCCTTGGTGAGATTCATTGTTCAGCATTACACAGCACTTCTAAGGGAGATTCCTTGTTCAACATTACAAGGCACTCCTTAGGGAGATTCCTTGTTCAACATTACACAGCACTCATAAGGGAGATTCCTTGTTCAACATTACACAGCACTCATAAGGGAGATTCCTTGTTCAACATTACACAGCACTCATAAGGGAGATTCCTTGTTCAACATTACAAGGCACTCATAAGGGAGATTCCTTGTTCAACATTACACAGCACTCATAAGGGAGATTTCTTGTTCAACATTACACGGCACTCATAAGGGAGATTCCTTGTTCAACATTACACAGCACTCATAAGGGAGATTCCTTGTTCAACATTACAAGGCACTCCTTAGGGAGATTCCTTGTTCAACATTACACAGCACTCATAAGGGAGATTCCTTGTTCAACATTACACAGCACTCATAAGGGAGATTCCTTGATCAACATTACAAGGCACTCCTAAGAGAGATTCCTTGTTCAACATTACACAGCACTTCTAAGGGAGATTCCTTGTTCAACATTACACGGCACTCATAAGGGAGATTCCTTGTTCAACATTACACAGCACTCATAAGGGAGATTCCTTGTTCAACATTACACAGCACTCATAAGGGAGATTCCTTGATCAACATTACAAGGCACTCCTAAGAGAGATTCCTTGTTCAACATTACACAGCACTTCTAAGGGAGATTCCTTGTTCAACATTACAAGGCACTCCTAAGGGAGATTCCTTGTTCAACATTACACAGCACTCATAAGGGAGATTCCTTGTTCAACATTACACAGCACTCATAAGGGAGATTCCTTGTTCAACATTACAAGGCACTCATAAGGGAGATTCCTTGTTCAACATTACAAGGCACTCCTAAGAGAGATTCCTTGTTCAACATTACACAGCACTTCTAAGAGAGATTCCTTGTTCAACATTACAAGACACTCCTAAGGGAGATTCCTTGTTCAACATTACACAGCACTCATAAGGGAGATTCCTTGATCAACATTACAAGGCACTCCTAAGAGAGATTCCTTGTTCAACATTACACAGCACTTCTAAGGGAGATTCCTTGTTCAACATTACAAGGCACTCCTAAGGGAGATTCCTTGTTCAACATTACATGGCACTCCTTAGGGAGATTACCTGTTCAACATTACAAGGCACTCCTAAGGGAGATTTCTTGTTCAACATTACAAGACACTCCTAAGGGAGATTCCTTGTTCAACATTACATGGCACTCCTTAGGGAGATGCTTTTTTCAACATTACAAGGCACTCCTTAGGGAGATTAGGTGTTCGACATTGCAAGGCACTCATAAGGGAGATTCCTTGTTCAACATTAGACAGCACTCCTAAGGGAGCTTCCTTGTTCAACATTACAAGGCACTCCTTAGGGAGATTCCTTGTTCAACATTAGCACAAAAATAGACCCCTTAGAAATTCCATTTAACTATCGCCTGCTGACTAGTTTTTGGTTTCTGGTGCACCGCATCTTACTGCCCATCTGGGTTATCCACAGATATACTTTAGTTATATTAGGATGAGAACGATATAATTAAAAGGAAATGTACCGACATTCGTGTGGAGGGAGATTGGGAAACAATTTACGAAAAAACACCTTAGTATGCCCGCCAGGATTCGAACCCCCAACATCTCTGTCACCGGCAAACCGGACTAGGTGGGACTAACATATTTGTCAACGTGCTCATTGGTGTGGGTTGTTGCCTGGTATGTCTCGACTATAATAGACTTTGAACATTAGTCAGATTGTAAACGACCCGACAGTTTATATAAAAATGAGTAAATTATCTTCATGTATTCATAATGTCAAACCATCTATTTTGAAGTGGTCACTTTTGACAGAACTTTGGTGGCTCTAAGCTAAATTTATTGAACTTTTTTCAATGTGGACTCTTCTACATCTATTTGTAATATTTTACCAAAAGAATCGTCTACAGTCTACCGACTATATACTCCAATTTTCTTATGAATGGAAATATCCTACAGCTAGAAAAAACTACTAGATCTACTTTCATGTATTCATACATAAAGTCATGGGACCTGCATCTTTGATGGATATTATCAATATCAATAAAATAACACAATATTGTAAAAATGTTGACTATAAAAAATATGTTTGTATTTTCTAAAAGGTTTCCCAGATGTCCGTTCATAACAAGATCAAAGTTAACAAACATCCCCTATTTATTCTCATTTGATGTTTGCAATGGAGATTTAAAGTATATATAGACTCTTAGAAGCATATTTAAGAATCAAATAGCCAAAGCTATTATGTTTTTAGTGAGGATTTACTCCATCTAGATATCATATTCTGAAAATTGAAAGATGACACCTGGAAACGGGAATCGAACCCAGAACCTATGGCTTAGTACATCAATACTCTAACCACTGAGCTATCCAGGAATCGTCCCGCGCCCAGGGTCATTCTTCACTCATATTTTAAGGCAGAGTCTATGATGGACGTGCAGAAATCGTCGGCTACAAAACTATGATTTTATTAAGATCACGAGCTATCAGATAACGCAGCCACCTTCGACTCGGTAGTTGGCTTATTACTGCCACTTGTACAATTATTATAATTGTAAGGGATTGCATATTTAAGAATCAAATAGCCAAAGCTGTTATGCTTTTAGTGAGGATTTACTCCATCTAAATATCATATTCTGAAAATTGAAAATCCTCACTAAAAGCATATATAATAGCTACCAAGTTTAGGGTGGCTGCGTTATCTGATAGCTCGTGATCTTAATAAAATCACAAATTTATAGCCGATGTTTTCTGCACGTCCATCATAGACTCTACCTGAAAATATGAGTGAAGAATGACCCTGGGCGCGGGACAATCTCTGGATAGCTCATTGGTTAGAGCATTGGCCTGCTATGCCAAAGGTCCCGGGTTCGATTCCCTTGTCCGGGGTTTCATTTTTCAATTTTTAGAATCTTAAAAGCATGTTGCATTGTCGTCATCTTATTGCCGAGAAGATGCCCGGTGATGGTTATTTATGACAGAAAGTGTTGCTGTGTTTTGCAGGTGGAATTCTGCAGGTGCGCGAGCGAGGGGAGGGACTTTTCGACTGCGGTCCTGTAACTAGAGATGGCGTGGTCATGGTGGAGGCTCTCCGTTGGATCACCTCCATATTGAACCAGGAGAGAGTCACCAGCTTTCTCCCAAACATTACCATAGGTATGTCCTATTGATAACCTCATAAAGCTGGATGGAGGTTCATCCATGACTTTAGGACCTCTTTTTTACAGTTCATATATATTATAATTTTATTTTTAAAATCAGTGGTTGGAAAAAAAATTACCAGAAAAGGATAGTGTTTATTTTAAGAGTTTTTTTAAATCGCTTCTTACTACCGGTTCAGGTTTTACGCACGTATGATAATAATTAATGGGGTCAGGTAATGGAAGAAAGCGTTTTAGAGGTAATCTTTGCGCAATTATGTGGAAGAAGAGTGAGAAACCTTTTAGGAAAAAACACTCTCAGAAGTCCCAACCGGGATTCAAACCTTAATTAACTAGCTGGTGAATGGTTTTCTTTAATTTATCCAGAACTTTTAAAAATATATTTGTTTTGTTTTTTAATCTAATGAAAGAATCTTCATATTGTTGGGGCAGTTTCTATCCAATGCATATCATTTTATAAAACTGAGTTGGAAATAAATTATAAATTGTACTCTATTTAACATTCTGAATGCTTACTCATGTCAGACTATCAACTTTGCTGATAAAGTTGCCTAACAAGCTCTTGGATGACTCATTATTTATCATTTATTAAAATGCTAAAGTCAACCTCGGTGATCTTGGGGTGAATCGCTACCCTCAGGACCCAATGTTCATGGGTTCAAACCCATCTAAGTTCAACAGACTTTTTGTGAGCAATAAAAATCCTTATCACAACTTCCTTCGGAGAGGAAGTAAAACCATCAGTCCCATGTCAATTGTGGTATGTAAAAGAACACTGGAAGGTATGGGAAAATACCTTTACCGGCAAAAGTAGTACAATAGGCCCTTTAGTGCTTGCTCATAGAAGAAATTCAATGTGGAAGGCAACGGGGAAATACCACACACTTCCTGATCTCCCCTAATATATGGGATTTCTACCAGATAGTGCAGGCAGCATTAACCAGCTGAAAGGCTGAATGTATGCCCAACTCCGGGTGGATAGAAATCACATTAAACCAACCTTCGGGTTGTCGACTTAGGAAGAAGAATAAATTGCTAATTTAAATTTGTAAATACATCAGTAATACCCAAAATTAATATTTTAACCAATCAACCTACTTTATATATCTATTATATCATCAACCATTAAATATCCTCTTGATATTCCTTTAGAAATAATGCTCTTTTAATCTCATTTCAAACAATCTTAATCTGTTTATCAATGGGAATATCCACTTGAACTTTTTGACTTTTCTGTCAAAAGTTTAGCATCTAACTAGATATTTTCACTATCCACACTGATTATTCCTAAATTACTTTATAAACATCAACCATAATATAATTATACTAACTGAATTTAATTCATATTCACACTGATTATTCCTATTACTTTATGAACAACAACCATAATAATTATGTTAACTAAATTTAATTCTCTTAACTTAATTACAAACTAAGGTTGGTATCAGATTACCTAATATTCTTAATAAACTGAACATATTCTTAATAAAATTTTACAATCTACCCCCTAGAATAGTTACTATGATATTAGCTCTTGTTTTTATTTATAGCTTTAATTCAGGGCTATATAGTAAGGGCTGTCTCAGTTCTTTGATGCTAACGCTGCCGCCTTGGTTCCGATAGTTGGAGGGCGTGACGTCACCGGCCAGACACAGCGCAGCACCTGCCAAATCACCACGTGTTAATACAGTAGTATTCCAATGCGTGATGTTTACTCATTTCGTTTTAAATGAAATGAAAAAAGTAGCAAATACAATGCGAGTAAAAGGGAAAAAAGGTTTATTACCATTTCAAAAAGGAATTTTAATATCGATAACATCTTTGTTTGGACTCCTGGAAGATGTACGTCAAATATACGACCTCAAGTATATTATGACCACACGCCTAACTCAAGATGTCCTAGAGAGCCTATTTAGTCAAATCCGTGGCGCTGGGCAATTTTATGACCATCCTAGCCCAACAGAAGTCATATTACGACTCAGGAAAATCATGCTATCTAACAAGATGCCAAAACCATCGCTCAAAATCAATGTCTCCCAAATTGAAGAAGATGCTAGCAACGTCTCAGTATACTTGACTGCAGAGTTCCTGGAATCGGCATTCGAACCAGGTGAAATCGAGGAAATGGCCAGCACGTCTGTGGAAGAAGCAAATGAGTTCAAGCTAGACGAGCCTGTTAAGGATTATGAACAACAGGAGAGATCCTGGGCTGAAGAAGAGGCTCTTGCTTACGTGGCAGGCTATGTAGCCTTCAGAGTACGAGACAAAGACCCTACACTAGGTACTATTTCAAAGCATATTTCCTCAACTTCCACTAACACTTGGATTGAAGCTTTGTCCCATGGAGGATTGACGGTGCCCTCTGAATGGTGGAAGGCTACTATTAACGAGTTCGAGAAAATTTTCAAATCACTTCATGGCGAGGAAAATTCATACAGCAGACAGAGAGGTATCATGAAAGAACTTAAAAAAATACTATCTAATAAATTTACTCAAGTGTGTGCACAAGCTATTCATGTCTATGCAAGAGTTAGAACGCTCATTAGAACTAGACATGTAAATAGAAATAAGCAATGTAAGCGAAGCGAAACTAAGATGGATACAATCCAAGAAATAACAAATACATGTAAATTTGTGAGTTCCTTATGCTGTAGAGTACGCAAGTTATATTATTATTATTATTATTATTATATTACTATTATTATTATTATTATTATTATTATTATTATTATTATTATTATTATTATTATTGTTATTGTTATTATTATTATTATTATTATTATTATTATTATTATTATTATTATTATTATTATTATTATTATTATTATTATTATTATTATTATACCAACAGTAGTATATAAAGTGTTATGTATTAGTTTTGCTTGTATATGTAGGCAGCTTATGCAAGGGATATTATAGTATTATTATATTGTGTACTTATTTTTCTGTGTTATTATTATTATTATTATTATTATTATTATATTATTATTATTATTATTATTATTATTATTATTATTATTATTATTATTATTATTATTATTATATTATGAACAATATTATTAGAGGTTCTTGTACATTTCAAGAAGGTTTGGCTTGAATTAATTCTATTTACTACTTTGTATAGTGATTAATATCACTAGTTTAAATATTATTGACGGACCAGTCTTTCTGACAAGCCTCATTCAGTCTATCTAAAACCAGGCGCGCTAAAATAGCTCGTAACTAAACACGTCAAACTGAGCAAAGTATTTAAACTACAGAGATGAGTCTTATATCTAAATAAAATTCAGTTCATGGTCATCATTTCGTACGCTTATACTACCCATCTATTTCAATTAGGAAAAAACTTTTCAACAGAGTGAAAATGTGTCTGCTATAAAAACTTCATTATAGTTCTTTCATTAGAAAACAATTTTTTAAAATCAAACCAATTGGAATATGGGAATTTTAATAATTTCCTCATGTCTTAAAAGGTTTTTATAACAAATTCTGAAAAAATGACTGTGATTGTTCAAGTAGTTTACGAGAAAATGTGAGTTATGTTTTGGAACTTTCGAGCGTTCTTTGTGTGTCATTCGAGCTCCATCAGGCCGGTGACGTCACGTCTTGAATGAGAGAGGACCACCTCCAGAGCCGTAGTGAGACAGCCCTTACTATATAGCCCTGGCTTTAATTGCATTGACTAAAATTTCTAATATTCAATTAGTAGCTCTCTTATTATTTACCATTCAATAAAAATGCTAAGATAAATTTGTAAATACAACTTTGAGATTACTTCTTATTTCCTAGAATGTTCTCACTCTTTCATAACCAATTTAATTTTAATCTGAAAGCGTTTGGTAAGTAAACATACATGGAATGTACTATTATTATGTATGTTTAAGATCTATGGATATTTCTCTGTATTTTTATATTCTACCATAATAATACAATTAATATGTTCTTGAATTGCAGGTTTGAGGCTATTTGACACCTGTGGCAGGTTTCGCTCGGAGGTGAATCAACTGGAGAACTTCCTACCCTCTCTACGAGAAGACGCAGGACTACCACATGTTGCATTGTCTCAACAGTTTGGTCTGATAGATGGCGTTGGCCTAATGAGAGATGAAGAAGTACAAATTACTTTAGCAAACCATAATATCCCTATTTCAATAATGGATTCAGAAGTACTTTTAATATCTGCTGAGGATCGAGCTAAGGTAATTTTCCTACCTTGAATTTACTTTTACTTTTAAGTATAATATTTTGAGAAATTAATGTATAATTGTTGAAGTAAATGTATGTTTTAGACACTCATTTTAATAGTACCTTAGGCACCAAGGTTATTTACGACTTAATCCAAAGTTAATTTTGAAGAAATGCACCCATAATAGCACACGTAAGGGGTGGAGGATAGCACCACAGTAATAAATAACATCCCATTGCACATGACCAAGAATTGAACCTGGATCTCCCCATCACAGGCATTTAAGTCTATTGCAAGTGTGATGCCTTATACCACGTGGTATTTGGTGTGGGATGCAAATTATTTAGTGTTACGTAAACGTAAATCCTACATATTGTAGAGAAGTGTATTAATGCAAGGACTAGTTATAAGAAAAACATTATTGAAGTAGTTTTAGATTGATTTTCTCACAAGAGCTTCTAAGACCTGTATTAATTTTTAAATCATTCCGATTTTTAATATATCAAAAACCTCATTTTTTAAAATCATGTGTTTTATGATATTTAAGAATAATTTTATTGAATCATTATATGAGTTAACTTGGGGGGAATACCCCTTTCTCTGCTTCTTTTATTTGAATGGTGAGAAGTTACAAGTAAATTAGTTTTCACTTGGTTTTTATTTTTTTTTTTGCAAAGGACATGTTGCACAACAAATTTCAATATACATCAAGAAGTACCTACTAAGTTATTTCTGAGATTTCAATTCTACCTTCATTTGATACAATAATTTGAAAATACAGTGGATTCCGGTTAATTGGGACACATCAGGCTAAGCCACTCTGTCCCAAATAAGCGGCTGCCCCAACTAAATGGAATTTTAATGGTACAAACATTTATTTAAAAATACTGTAACTAAAGCGAAAAGCAAACAAAATGTACATATGTCAAATGAATATACAGTACATACATGTATGTGTCAAGTAAAGGCTACACATTACTTAAGAGTTCTTTCTTTGAAAAGATTATCAAGTGTATCATGACATGTTTTCTTTATGGACTGCACTTGTACAAAATCAGCGCAGGTATCTAGTGCTGATAAAAGGATGCCTTTGTTGCCTTACTACATGAAGTAGCATATCATTTCAGCGATATATTTCCTGGCATCTTGGTTAGTCACTCGCTTAGTGTTTTATTGCCATCATTTTCTCGTTCTTCTGTTGTCTCTGAGTGTTTTCCCACAATTTCTTCAATAATTGTATCCTCACAATCAATCTTCATTTTCATCATGGCACGTGTTGCAGTTCTAGAGACATTTCATTGTCTGTACATATAACTGCATCTGAATCACAATTAATCATGAAACCACATTTAGCAAAACAATTTTGAATTGCTTTGCTGCTTTTTCCTCGCCAGCTATCGGCGATAAATTGTACAGCTCTTAACAGTGAAACATTTGCACTAACTTCTATTGCTTTTGAAGATGCTGTCAGCAGAGTTTCCTCATTCCCTTCAAGGATGTGATTAACCAGTTTTCCAAGATAATATGTCTTAAAATTTTTTATAATTCCTGCATCCATAGGCTGTATCAGGGATGTGGTGTTAGGGGGTAAAATTTCCAGTTCAATATGTTTTAAACCATCTACATGAAGGTATGTCGTACAGTTTTCCAATAGCAAAAGAAATTTTCTGGACTTAAGTTACAGTTCCACATCCCAGTTCATTAACCATTGCATAAAAATATATGTGGTCATCCACACCTTCTTATTTGCATAATATGAAACTGGTAAACTGCCTATTGTAAGCTCCTTGAAACAGCGAGGTTTAGCACTTTTACCAATAACCAAAAGTTTGAGTTTATCACTTCCTGACATGTTTGAGCAGCGCAACACAGTTACACGCTCCATTGCTTTCTTTGAACTGGACAGTGTTTATAGCTCAGGGAACCAGCTGGTGTAGCGCGATAATACAGGCCTGTTTTCATCGGCGTTGTAAAAGTCATCCGCACAAAATTTTTTAAGCAACTCTGGTAGTTTTTCAGATTTCCATTGGTCGGCGCTTGTAGCATCAGCATTGACCTCGCCGTGTGCTTTTTTGTAACTAATGTCATGTCTGCACTTCCATCGAGACGACCAACCATTCATTGCTTTGAAATTTACATAACCTAGCTTTTTGGCCAACTCTTCTGACTTGGTTTTTAGCATAGGGCCACTCACACACACACACACACCTCGTTTAGTTACAATGGAAAACCATCGATTTAAAGCATTCTCAGCTCCTGGATCTTTGCCTTGCATCTTTTGCGTATGAGATGTTTTATTTAAACCCACGCACAATCTCCACTCCTCTCTAAGTTTTTCTTCTTGCCGTGGCAGTTGTAAAATTGTAGATTTCGGCACCTTAATTATCTCTGCTAGCTGACAATGACTGATGTTAAGAGGTTGACTTTTTATCTTGTCAAGAATGGCGATTTTTTTGGAGAGTGTCAAAATCTTTACTTGTGAGCCTACATTACCTTCACTGCTCCAATTAAGCGGGGAGTTGGCCCAAATAAGCAGAATAAATTCAAGGTAAATACTTGTTTTGTTTCTGTTCTTAGAGTTTTGTCACAAATAAATGGCTGCCCCAATTAGCCGATGCCCCAATTAACCGGAATCCACTGTATAGCTCTATGACGGTCCTTAATTTAATTGTTTGTATTCTTTCATTGCTCTAGTTTTGTTAAGCAAGAGTACACATTGACAACATATGGACCAGTATTACCAAAGCGCCGATTCATAGATTATTAGGTAGCCACCATGACGTGTGTTACATAATTATAAATGGGCACTTTGTTCAGTAAATTATTGCAAATTGTGTTTACCTTAAGTAGCCACTGTTTGCTGACTGGATAGACATGATTAAACAAAGAAGAAAAATGTGATCCCCTTCAGGTTGATAACTATTGATGTTTTGGGTAGAGCGCCCCATTCCGTTCCACAATGTTATATGGTTCATTTGTACACTCTAAGTGAGTGAACATCCGATTAGACAAAGGGTCTGCTGGGCCATGCCACGCGCGTGAACCCGGGTCATGTCAGAACACAACACTTTTATACCAAGCGGGCATTGAAGTCAAAATCTTTGTAAGTTTCACAGTGGGGCTACTGGCAAAACGGTCCACACGGTCTTACATTTCAATATTTTTAGTTAGCGTTAGGAACTACTTCTCATTTTTTGTAGTCATATTGTAGTAAACTTACATTTTTCTAACAAACAACTAAAAAGAAACCCACACAGTTTTGTGATGTTACCTAACCCAACCCACTAAAGCCATTCCTGATAGACTTGCCCATGGGTTGCACGGGTAGCGACAATTCTCAATTAGATCACACCCTGTTGTTAATCTTGTTCTTATTAATATTATATCTTTTTATGATAAAGTGTTACTATATGTTATTTCTAGGAATATTATATTTTCTTTTGAATTTCATTTCAGGCTTTGGCAACACTAGTTGAGAAACTGGAATGGAGCCGTGTACATATAGTACATGGAGATGACTACTACATGTCTGAAGTGGCTGACATATTTACTAAGCTTACAAACAATACTAATAAAACTTGCATTACTGCTAATAAAATATTTATTATTTCAACATTTCCGACTAAAATTAAAGGTGTTGGTCACCCTTCACTAAACTTCAACAATGACACGCTCAAATCGATACACACCGCAATAAAAGCTGAGACACCAATTCTTGTAATAATGAGGCGATCAAAATTTAATTTTTTGTTGAACTCATTGCCACAATATAACTATTCCGTTTCGTCCCAGCTTCTATTTTCTGACTTTTTAAATCATGATGACCTTAAATTACTTTCATCAAGAAACTTGACAACAGTATATTCCCTGTCATTCTCTCCCGATAGAATCCCTGCTTTTGAAGAATATTGGAATGAGCGCATTGATGTAGTCAAAGTAAGATTATTTTTAATAAATTTAATGTTTAACTACAATACAATTTTCATAGGAAGAAACATTCATAAAATAGAAACTTATTTTTTTCTGAGGCCAAAATTTATAACATTTTAATATATTATTTGTGTTATTTTATAATTATTCGTAGGTGACAGCTGCAGATCACATGGCAAGACATATGAGTATGTGAATGTAGACATATTATAGTAGCTTTTCTAGCTGTCAGATAAGGCCTTTACTATGAAAATTGAACTGTATATAATATTTTCTCTGCTTTACTTGTTTATTTTTCAAGCACAATAATGGGAAGGGGCCAAATAATCCCTTATAACCCCTATTTAAAAGGTGTTCCAAAACACTCATGTTGTATTTGGTCTTCACCTAGAGTTACAGATCAAAGCTCAAGAACAAACCCTGTATAGATCATCAATAGGAATACTCCAGTGCTTAAGACTTACGCCTTATTACCTTCAGTCATGATAAAACCTTATTCACAATTAACCATATATTAGAACAGTTGAAACTAGGTCACTTTTAGAATATTATCACGCTACTGCCTGTTTGGGGTCTACCTACCTTCATTTTTACGTTAGTTAATTTGAAGACATAGATCAGGCAGGGTGAATATCAAGGAAATACACCCTTATTTTTTCAGAGAGAGAATGGTAAAACAACACCGAAAAAATTATCCCCAATTGTTTGGGACCAAGATTTGATACCTGTTCTGTCAGAGTGAAGCACATTAGCGCTGAGCTAGCTGCTAGTTTTATGTCATTCCATCAACTAATATGTTTTGGACTTGATGAACGAAGCAGTTTATAAATAATCTTTCTAAATGACAAGGATATCTAAGATTAAGTTTCTAACGAGTCCTTGATTTAATAACATGTTTGTTATCTTTTTCAACAGTCCAAGCAGTATTTGGAAGATGAAGATAAATGGCTATTCGAATTTTTGAAAAATAAACAACCATGTCAAAAATATAACACACTTAATTCGAGTAACACGAAAAATTTCACATGCACTGCCGATGAGAGATCTTTAAAGCTACAAGATGACCTTGAAACCGCAATACGTACCGAAGGAGTAATTTCTGCCAGTGAAGCTATATTGTCTCTAGCTGAGTCCCTCAAACAAGCCTGGGACAGCATGTGTACCAACACCACAGATGATTTCTGCCCAGAATTAATGAATATGACTCATAGAGAATTTGTACATTCTTACTTTAAATCCTCTACTGATAGTTCAAACATGTCAGACTCAAATGATTCACCCATATTCAAGCTTATTAAATACATTATGAGCCCAGTAAATATCAGCAATTATATATCCAAGGTATGTATGTTAATATTAAGATTAATTTTAGTACTTTTTTTCCTTACTTCCCCCACATTAGTGCTTGGAAAAGATCATGGGTATTACTAGCAGTATTTTTTTGTTGTACTGCCGGCATTTTTAGTCCTATACAATACTCTTCTTTAGGAATATTGAGCTTAGCCTATCTCATATGTGTTTGGTATATACATATTTCAGAGGGACTGAATTAGTAAATTATTTCAAGAGCAGCTACAGAGATTAGCAACATAACCGATCATCAAATCCCTGCTTAAAGTAAGAATAGTCCTGTGCTGTTTTTCTCCCAGTGTTTGTGCCAAATGAGTTTTAAAAGAAATTCAGCTAATCAACCCGAATAGGTTACTTGAAGTGTTGGCACTTTAAGCCTCACATTATCCTGTACTGCCTCAGAGAACCTCAAGCATTGTATATTGGTAAGGCCATAGCCAGCCAATAATTTCAAGGGGGGTTTGGTGGACACATCCCTCAATTTCCGGAGGCTAGAAAAAAAATTCTAAATGATAAACAGTTCTAGAAGTTATCTGAAGTGTTTTTATATGACAACATAGCCCCCTAACTTCCGGAGGCTAGGACAAATTCTAAATATTAAACACCTCTAGAAGCTATTTGAAGTGCTTTTTATGGTAGCACAGCCCCCTAATTTGTACTTGTACCTTAATTTTAATATTGTTTTAACCATAAATAAAGCCATATATATACTTTGTTCATAAAATTTCGAGGGGGGTTTGAACCCCCGAAACCTCCCCTTGACTACGGACTTGTATATTGGTATTAATGCATCCCAAAAAATAAGAGTAAAATAATATTTTATAATGTCAACATTAAATAATGAGTTTTAATAATATTTTCAGATAATGATGTTCAACCAGCACAACAAATATGAGCTTTTAGAGAAGAACTTCACATCAAATCCAGTACCAGTTTGTGGAATTGATACAGATCAATGTAGCCAATGTAACATCAACAAACAAAGCAGAACAGACTCTAGTAGACATTACAGTCACGCTGACACGTATCAAGTGCTTCAACCCTCGACAAAGATATCGCACCAACACCAACAATCGTCATACCACGTGCTGCTACATTCCCCGCAGAACTTGTACGTGGCTGTGCTTCTCCCTATTCACAAGACACTAGACAAGGAGAACATAATCCAATGTGGAGGTGATAAAGAACTGAACTTAAACTCTGTGAGACAGCTCGAGGCGTTCCTGTGGGCGTTGGAGAGAGCCAACACCCGATTGTCGGGAATGCAACTAGGCGCCCTGCTGGTGGACACGTGCAACTCACATGTACACACAATGTCCCTTGTCTCAGGGCTACACCAACATGCTCAAGGATTAAATGGCTACCAAGTGCTTGCGGCAGTCAATGGCTTGTCTTTGGCCGATGCCATGATGGCAAATGACATTTTATCTGCCATGAATATCACTTCGGTAGCAACTAGCCAAGCTGCAGCGATAGCAGAGCTTTCCAGTGGTGGAAACCCATTTATTTTGCAGGTTGATATATTATATAATGTGTATATAAATGTGTTTTTGACCCCTCTTAAGATGTTAAATTAAATTTAGCACCGCGTCTTAATACTCGTTCGGGCTATACGCTTAAGTACTAATTATTCTAATGGATTAGGAATTGGTAAGGTTGAATTTAGAGGAAGTGAACCCGCATTTGCTTGGAGGGAGAGTGGAAAACCATTTAGGAAAAACCACCCCCAGTTTACTCGACCGAGATTCGAACCTCGATCTCCCCGTCCTCGGCAGTCGAGCTCAACACGACTAGCGTGTTAGCCAACTACGACACCGAGGCGGGTAAGTACCTTAAGATGTTAAATCATACGTTGGATATTACCTTCACTCTCTGGTTTTTGGTTAGATAGTTAATAGATTTTACAGTTAACTCAGTACAAAATAAAATATATTAAATTTACATTAAACAAAAACCACAATATTTTAACCCTAATAGTCACACTTATTTACAGAAATAAATTTTAATTTAATAAGTTTGTGATCTATTAGAATTACAATCCCGATATATAATATTCTTGTATGGCTATTCCATTCCACGAGTTTCATGACAGTTATACTAAAGAGTGAAGGGCTAACGTGCCCTATTATAAACTAGGAATCTGGATTGACCTCACTATGGAAATTTTTACCTCCTCTCTCCAAGCAAATTCTCATGTGGTTCTTTTAAAAAAGTCATTGAAAGTCGTTACCAGTAATATAGTAAACAAATAGAAACATATATGACAGATACATGTTTGTAGAAATATCATGCAAACCCAAATGTTCCCTACCAACAGGTGGAGGTGCCTCTGTCAGCGTTGGTGGACTCAGTGGTCAGCGTGTTAAGACACCTGGGATGGACTTATGTCAGTGCAGTTTACTCCTCGGCCAGCCGACACTTTTCCGCGGGTTACCACCTCTTCAAAGAGGGTGCGGAAAGAGCGGGCATATGCCTCGCATTACAGGAGACCATTGTCACTAGCAACCAGTCATTGGCAACTGATGGGGTAAGTAAGTTATAAAAGATGGCTGCAGGGCCACCCATAGATTTTGTGGGCCCCACGACAATCATCGGACTCGGTCCCCACCTCCCCATGATGAGCATTAGAAACACAATGCTCAGCAAAATTTAGTCTTCATTTTTATTCAATGCTATGGTGAAATATGCCTACTTTTGATTTGTTTATGAACATTACATCTCAAACAAAATATATCTGCAAACTTTACACAGTGGAATAACCCTGCCGAGCTCATTTGGTTAAAATTCTCATAAAAACTAGAAACACTTTAGGAAGGTTCCAAAATGCTGTTAATAAAATCAAAATCATAGTTATTATTTTCTTTTATTAAATTTTAATTGTTCACATATGAAAAGAAAAGTAATTAGTGCTTAACATTTTACTTAATAGAACGTTTTGCCTGAATTACAATTTTTAGTTAAGACTATGAAAAATACAGTAGTTTTATCACTTTAGATTTGAGTATTTTTGTAGATTTGAGAAAATACCATTACATGTAAAAATATATAGGCCTAGCTTGCAATATTGATAACACAACAATATTTTTGTAGGGATATTAAAACACTTAAAATTAAATAATTTTCCATAGGTTTAATTTTATTTACTAATGCCCTCTGGTATTTTAAACCTCCTGACTTTTGTTTTTGCAAACTCATTGATAACGTTAGAATAGTCAATTTTGAAAGCTAATTTATACTCTACAGATACTATGGTTAGAAGGTTTAACTTATCTTGCCCTAGAGTAGATATTAGGTAATTCTTAATTAATGCAAGTTTGCTGAATCCCCTCTCCCCAAATGCAACACTAACAGGCAATGTGCAAAATAATTTTAAAACAATACAAATTTCTGGAAAGACACTTTGAAGTTTTAATTTGTAGATTTTGTTGAGTAAACTAAGTGGGAAACTTTTGCTTTTGGTTTTCTTCAATGGGTTTTTGAAAATTGACTTGAAAACTGCTTGTAGCTGATTCATTTCATAAATTAAATTTTCTGTTAGCTCATCGGGGTACTTTTATATGAATATTCTAGTTGCCTCTTCCTTCTTTTAACGGGACTGTTTCTTGATTTGATGTCTTGACTGTGACTTCACTCAGGTTCAATATTGCTTTGAATGTGTCGCAAATTTCATTTACTTGATGGAAACAACAGTCTAGCTGTTCTATAATCTCACTGATAGTAGGATGGAAAATGTTACTTTTAAAGTGTTCTTCATCAGAACTTCCAACTTGTAGTGTGTCAACTTCTTCTTCATCAAAACATCTTTTCCTTTTCCTCTGTCTTGCAATTTTAAACTCTGCAGGGACTCCTAATGCAGCAGCAATATTTGTAGCACTTTCTACATAAATCGGCCACATATCTCTTCTATCAATGACTTTGTCTCTTAAAGCTGTAATGTTATTTTTTTCTATTTCAAGTGTAATATCCTCAGATTGCAGTATTAGATTTCTCATATTGATTTAATCCAATAAATAAGCCCAGATAACGGCCAAAGTAATACTATCAAATTTAGAAAAATACTGTTAAGACCTTCTTCCTCAGCTTTGCCTTCATTTGTCAAATTGCAATTTCCTTTGACGTTCTTCAATGCTGTTATTATTTGAGGTAAATAGGTAAATACTGGGAGATAGGAGTCACTGCCTCTACTCTAGAATTCCATCTAGTGTCAGAAACCCTATGTAAAGATATTTTTTTTGTTTCATTTAAAAGTATGTCCCATATTTCCGGACTACTGCTGAAGAAATTGTAGAGCTGATTGACACAGTTGAAAAAGATCACGACTCGTGATGATACTTTGTTAGCTGCGTGAACACCAACCAAGTTTAAGGTATTGTAGTGACAAGTGCTGACTGCTAACAAGCAGGTAGGAGGGGACGTTATAACGGGACAATACTCCCTCCCCTAGTGTTCAGCAAGACAGAAGGGTTGGTGGCACATTCCAGCAGACAAGCAGTGTGAGCTCTGGCCTTGGAGCGGTGACTAGGCCGGTACTATATGTCTTGTACGTGAATGTAGAATAAAGTAATATTACACTGGTGGCATGCGGTGCGTGTAATAGTTTCTTATAAAAGTGATATGCTTAGAACGATAGTTTAATATTGACTTGTAATTTAGTACTGTTTATTTAATTTGACTGTTTAGTAGTGGATGTGCTTCCAAAACTATTACATATTTTTATTATTATTATATTCTATGTATATTTGTGCGTGTGTGCGATCTAATAGCTAGTGCGACTGAACAGTACTTTTCACTATAATAAGCTATTTGTGACGGTATTTATTTACTTAGCGCTATGGCTGGTTCAACTTTGTTTCCGTCCAAATTTAGCGGTGATACGGGTGAGTCGTTTGAAGACGGGCAAGACTGGCTCTTTACTTTCGAGCTCTTGGCCGCAGCTAACGGGTGGAAGGAGGAATCGCGTCCTTTGTTTCTGGGACTATCTCTTACTGGGTCAGCGCAAAGCGTCTACCGCTCTCTTACAGATAAAGACAGAAAAGATTTTGATAAAGTGTGTTCTGAGTTGAAGATTGTTTTCAAAAAACCATTGTTGCCAGATTTAAAGAAAGCGGCGTTTGTTTCACGTTACCGCAAGACAAATGAGCGTTTAACAACACTCGCAATTGACCTGCAGCGCTTAGCAATGGAAGCGTACCCGCAGTTTAATCCAGAATCTCGGGATGAACTAGTCCGTGACCGGCTAATTCAGTGTATAGAAGACATTGACATTCGCGTAGCATTGCGCTGGGATCCCGCCAAAACAGTTATAGATCTTGTAAGTCACGGGGAAATGCTGGAGGCAGTGTCAGAAATTGAGCGTGCTGTGCCAGTTGAACGTGTAGTTGCCGCCACTATTCCTGTAGCAGAGTCAAACATAACACCTGTTTTACTGCAGCAGTCGATTCAAGAGGCAGTGGCGGGAGCACTTCGTATGGCTTTAGAAGATAGAAGACCTCATGCTACGTCTCTGGTGAGTCACCAAAAACAGCTTGATTCTGCGCGTCAAGTATTTAAGTGCGGTTACTGCAAATACCATGGCCATCGAGAGGACGAGTGCCGAGAAAAGAAACGTGGCTCTCGGGATGGAGTTACACGGGATCAATCGGGACCACGTTGCTTTCGATGTGGAGAAAGAGGACACGTACGGCGGGAATGCGTGGCAACATTTTCGGGAAACTCGCAAGCGCCGATGTAGATTGTTTTCGGCCACCTACATCGGCTTCCCATCAGGCACTTGAAATTTCTACAGTAAATAATCCAGTTGCGATTTACGCGTTTGGAGCTATTCGCTCCATTAAACTGGATTTCCTAATTGATTTTGCAGCTACAGAATGTATAATACGAGAAGACTTGTGGGAACTCGTTAAGAGACCAAAGGATCAACTTATCTCATTAACGATCTCAATACATGATGTAAGTGGACGTCAGTTATCAGTTTTAGGCCGGGTAGCCCTACCCGTCATACTCGGTAATACTACGTACACACAAACATTATTGTAATTAAAGATATTTCCCAGTCTGCTCTATTAGGATTGGCATTCATATTGGCACATAAGTGTGATATAATTACTTCTCAGGACGTCCTCAATATCGGTGGAGTTAAAGTTCCATGCCATTATTTTAAGTATTCAAACCCCAAGAAATCCCTATTTCAAACACACGAGTCACGTGTTAATCTTGCGGAAACTGTCACCGTGCCTGCCAGAAGTGAACTGTTTTTACCACACGGCGGAATAGTGGCTTCAGAATTTGAAGAGTTGGAAGGTTGCTTGGAACCCAACCTGAAAGTAGCGGCTAAATACGGCATTCTCTCTGCCTGTATTTTGGTCACGGCTCGAAAGAATAGGGTACCTTTCCGACTCCTAAATACATCACCAGAACCTATTGTTTTGTATAAGGGGACATCAATGAACCACTTCCGCCCCATACCTGATGTAGAAAAATCTTCTCCCGTGTGCTTCTCTCTCACTTCACAAACCAAACATCGTCAAGGAGCTGTATTGTTCGACCTTACCCAAGCTAAGTGTTCTGAGGTTACGCGTGTAGAGACAATAGCGCTATTAAATGAGTTTGCGGATATTGTAGCACAAGATGATTCTGAGTGTGGTCGTACAAACCTAACATATCATAGAATTGAAACGGGTGAGGCAAGACCAGCAAAACAACATCCGCGTCGCGTTGCGTATAAATACCGGGAATATATTCGTAAGGACATCAGTGACATGGAGAAACAAGGTAAGGTGAGTCCCTCTACCTCACCATGGGCATCACCTATAGTCCTTACAGCAAAGAAAGATGGTGGCGTTCGTTTCTGTTGTGACTACCGAAAACTTAACGAACTGACTGTGAAAGATGCCTATCCATTGCCACGTATGGATGACATACTTGAAGGTTTGTCAGGAGCAACATTGTTCTCATCTCTCGACATGGCAGCCGCCTATCATCAAGACAAGATAGCACCAGAAGATCGTCCCAAAACAGCATTTGTTACAGCAGATGGCCTCTACGAATTTAACGTAATGAGCTATGGCCTCTGTAATGCACCAGCTACCTTCCAACGCCTCATGGACTTGGTGTTAACAGGTATAAAGTGGAAAACCTGCATGGCGTACCTAGATGATGTGGTAATATGGAGTCGGGATGAGAAACAACTCGTGGAACGTTTGCGTCAAGTTTTTACACGAATACGCGATGCTGGCCTTAAAATCAAGCCTCGGAAATGTCAAATTATGTGGGACCAACTAGAACTTAAGCAAGGTGTTCTTTATCGACGTTTTGAAGAAGTTGGAAATACCCATAGCCTTCAGCTGATTGTCCCACGAGTGCTGAAAACAGAAATCTTACGAAGTCTTCATGACACACCCACTGGAGGTCACTTAGGTATTCACAAGACAGTCGAAAAGGTCCGCTCGCGGTTCTATTGGCCGGATCTCCGTCGAGACACCACAGCGTGGGTCCAGCAATGTCCTGATTGTGCGGCTAGGAAAACTCAAATAATAGCTAAGGCACCACTACAGAAGTTTAGGGTTGGTGAACCACTGCAACGGGTTGCCGTTGATATATTAGGCCCCTTTCCAAGGACTAAGCGGGGAAAGAAAGTAATTATGGTTGTATCAGATTACTTTACTCGTTGGGTGGAAGCGTATGCCCTTCCAAACCAGAAGGCAGTCACAGTTGCAAGAGTCCTGGTGGATGAATTCATCAGCAGGTTTGGTGTCCCTACTGAACTTCACACCGACCAAGGCAGAAATTTCGACGGGACAGTAATCAGACACTTGTGCGATCTATTACAAATTGCGAAGACGCGAACAACAGCTTACCACCCTATGTCAGATGGCTTAGTGGAACGATTCAATCGTACGTTACTGGACATGATGTCTCAATGGGTAAATGAAAACCAAAATGACTGGGACGTAAAGTTACCCCAGCTAATGATGGCATACCGTACGAGTGTACATGAAACCACTAAACACACCCCTTTTGAGGTTATGTTTGGAAGACAAGCTCGTTTACCAATCGATATAGTGTACGAGAGGCCAACGGAGCAAGTGGAGGAAGAAGTTACACCCAGTTCGTATACAATGGATCTCCGTAATCGCTTAGAATCTGTATATGAACAAGTCCGAAAAAATTTTAAAGTGGGACAGGAAAAACAAAAAGACGTATATGATCGCCGATGCTCTGGGAAAGCATATGAAGTAGGTGAAAAAGTGTGGTTATACACACCAGCAATAAGGGAAGGCCTGACTCCTAAGTTGCACAAACCATGACAGGGTCCCTACGTTGTCAGGAAAAGATTATCGGATGTGACGTACCGTATTCAATACACACTAAACCCAAGAAAACGCCCTGTGGTTCACTTCAATAGGCTTAAACCATACTCAGCCCGAGATCCACCGCGAGAAGAGGTTGGGCCGTCATCGGTTGGTCAGAATAAAGGTGAAGGTACAAGGCTGGTGACGACAGATGACACTTCTTTGGAATCGCAAGCAACTGGCATCAATCCCACGAGTGAACCCTGGCAGCTGGTGGAAATTCCACAGGCTCTTCACAATAATGCAGTAGACGTCAACACAGATGAAGAAGTACGTCGATACCCGGCCCGGAACAGAGCACAGACAATTCCATTTCAAGCCGGTTGTGGTTGAATGAAGAAAAGTGTAAATAAACATCTGTAATTTGTAAGGTAGTTTTGTTTTGTAAATATGTATATATGTTGGTGTCTATAAGCTATTGTGTTTTAATATTAAACTGTGAGTTTTGAATAAGGGAGGGAATAGTGTAGTGACAAGTGCTGACTGCTAACAAGCAGGTAGGGGGGAACGTTATAACGGGACTATACTCCCTCCCCTAGTGTTCAGCAGGACAGAAGGGTTGGTGGCACATTCCAGCAGACAAGTAGTGTGAGCTCTGGCCTTGGAGCGGTGACTAGGCCGGTACTATATGTCTTGTACGTGAATGTAGAATAAAGTAATATTACAGTATGAACAGCACAAGATGAAAACATTGCAACCGGATTAATCTCTTTTATTCTTGTGTAATGGTCCCTCAGTTCTGCACAATATTTATATACCTGCCCGGCTGGCGCCAGTGCAGAGACATTCAGGACTTAATCTCGGCTTCTGGGTACCCGGACTCCTCACTGACAGAGATCATGGATGAGAGACAAACGAAACTACGTGTTCATCAACCCTCCACCATAAAGTAAAAAAAAAAAAAACAAGATAAAAGATTGGTCTCAAAACAAACACTTCAAACACTTAAAAACACACGTATAATTCCCCACAACAACAAGAATTGACAATTTCCACACATTAAAACAACAATCAGTTACATTCTTGATTATTTTTCTTCCCTTTCTTTTTTTTTTAGTCCCAACAATCAACAAAAAAATCCATCCACCACCGCCAACCATGAAAAAAAACTATCTCCCCCTTTATTTCTATACTTAATTATTTAACTAAACAAATTACTGCCTATTTAAATTTACCTTTCAAATCTATATGACCTTTTAATATATTCATATTTATGTTTAAATTATACTTAAATATTAAATAACAATATTTGTACAACAAAGAAACAAAAGTGTGTGTTAACAATTTATGGCAATTTTAGTCACGAATTCACTTTCTTCTGACAGAACGAACATTCCCAGATGCCTTCCTTCTTCCCGAAATGCTCTCCACATCTTCCAGTGTGACTGGAAGAGTCTTATTTAGAGTCTCTGGTAGTAATAGGCACAGCAAGGCACCTAACATGGAGAGAGTGCCTAACAGCAGATCAGGGATTGCCCTCCAATATGTTGCCATTTTGACAAGCCTGCAATCCAGTGAGGTGCATCACCGGTCCTTTCAGATGCCCCCACACAGTTTTGGTTCGACCTTGACGCACTGAAACTGTTTTAGTAAGGACGGGGATGCAAGTTGTGGCGACCACACCTTATCCTCGCGTATTCTTCCCCTATAACCTAATAACACATATGTTACAAAATATATGCAACATAAACTTACAAAAAAAAAACCTATTAGAAAAACGTGTCACCTCAACGCCCTTAAGCGCAACCTACTCTATCTGGTTCGGTTTTTGGTTGACACGAATTCTATAGGATAAACGCTGGTTTAACATACCACGGCAAACTATACCTACAAAAAAACTGTTAATGAAAGTGCTGTTCACATTTCAGGTTTCCACGGCTTGAGTGACTCTGAGTTGAATGTACCCCGCACCTGCTGGGTCCCTGGATCGAACAATACACAGCCATTGCTCTGCCTTCTTTCCTCTTCTCTTCTAGCTCCAGAGTCCAGCTGGCCTTCTCTTCCCCACTTGTTGTACGGAGAAATAGGCCTACTTCCTCCTTGTCCTTTCCGCTTCTTTCGCTTGTTATTGGCGCCGCCCCCAGGTGCATGGTCCATAGGCTCCTCACGATCATGAGTGTCGTTAGTGACGTACACTCCTTCGTTGGTGACTTGACCGTGGAACTGACCCTCTCCCGTGTGAGGCGGGAACCCTGGAGCTGGCTCCCAGAAAGGGTACCACACTGGTCCAGGAGGATAACCCACCTGGGCCACAGATACCCGAGGCTGTGGGCCGGCTTGCCCCCTCTGGTACGTAGGCGGTGGCCTCCCAGGTTGAAATCCTGATGGGTAGGATTGTCTGAAACCCCGGTTACCCCATTGTTGTGGAGGTGGACCCACAATATCTGGCCGCTGCCCCTTTAGTTGTCCAGGCGGCTGGATCTGTTGTTGTGGTCTCTGTCCCTGAGGTGTCTTCTCCCCTGATGGTGTCTTGGCTATCCTACGGAGCTGTTCTATGTGGTCCAGACGTCTCAATTCCCTTCGGAAATCAGCCCCGCCCCCATATCTTACCGCCCCCAACACTTCCTGAACTCGGAGTGGGAATTGTCCCAGGGCCATGTTAACCAGCTCTGAGTCAGTCATGGGCACATCCAGGTATCTGCTCCTATCTAACAGAGTGAGGAAATGTGCCTCCATACTTTTATTCCCGCCCTCACGATATTTCATGGCATGTAAAGTGGCTCGGGTAAGTCCTTGTATCTCGGGCGACCAGAATTCCTGCCGGAAACAAGACTCGAACGTGGACCACGAGTCTATCTCCTCCTCTACGTTGGACCACCAGCATGACGCCACCCCTTCCAACGATGCAGTGATGAGACGCTTCTTCTCTCTCCAAGGAACCTCCTGACCGTCCCACAAGCTGCTCAACCTCTTAAGGTGGTTTACGGGATTCTCCCCCGTGTGGTTGTTGAAATGAGGCACTTGGTCTGCCATCATCTGGAAGCCTAGACGCGCACCGAGAGCATCTACCAGCCCCCAAACAACCTGTGGTGGTGAAGCATCTAGCCTAGTCCCGGTTACCTCGCTGAGCCTCACTGCCTCCTGTCGCGCCGCCTCAACAAGTGCGGCGTCTCTCCTGGACTCGGCCTCAGTGAGTAGGCGCCTAGCCTCCTTCTCAGCCTCCTCCTTCAGTACCCCAACTTGAGCAGCGAACTGAGTGCAACGTGCCTCCACTGGAGCAACTAGTTCGAGGACTCTCTCCTCCATTCTGGCCGTCAAACTAACCTCAGCCACCTCCAGGCGGGTCTCGATCTGCTCCTGGAACGCGAGGTTTTGTTGTTGGATTAGTTCAAGTCGTCCATTAACCGTGGATTGCACTTTCTCCAAGCGATGTCCGAAAGTTTCACGTGTCTCATTAATGGAGACGCGCATCTCTTGAACGGACGCTTGAACTGCCCCCAAACGTGTCTCGAGCACTGCCCTCACCTCCTGATGCTCCGCCCTTGCGATCTCCGACTCTGCCTGCGCTGCTGTTCGAGCCCCCTCCTGGGCTGTGCGCAGAGCGGTCATCTCCTCCCGCATACAATTTAATATTACGGCTAGACCCTGTATGTCGAACACTGCTGCTGCTGGCAGCATCTGCTGCGGACTGGCGTCCCCCTCCAGTGGCATTACTAAGACCTGTTGTTCAATGACACCATCCCCAGCAACATTCTCATCCGTACCCTGGTTTATTCCTTGCGGAATGTCCATTCCTATCTGCCTGGTCGCACCTTCTGACAGTGACCTTGACCTTGTATTGTACAAATGGGATAGCCTCCTGCCGTTTCTCTCCATCATTCCCTCTGTCGTGGCGAGTTCAATAGGCCTTGATCGATCCACCCAAAGCTATACATACAACAATGATTATATAGGCCTTGGTTGACTGACCGTCGAGCCCCGCGTTGGTGTGCCACTCTGTAATGGTCCCTCAGTTCTGCACAATATTTATATACCTGCCCGGCTGGCGCCAGTGCAGAGACATCCAGGACTTAATCTCGGGCTTCTGGGTACCCGGACTCCTCACTGACAGAGATCATGGATGAGAGACAAACGAAACTACGTGTTCATCAACCCTCCACCATAAAGTAAAAAAAAAAAAAACAAGATAAAAGATTGGTCTCAAAACAAACACTTCAAACACTTAAAAACACACGTATAATTCCCCACAACAACAAGAATTGACAATTTCCACACATTAAAACAACAATCAGTTACATCTCTTGATTATTTTTCTTCCCTTTCTTTTTTTTTTTAGTCCCAACAATCAACAAAAAAAATCCATCCACCACCGCCAACCATGAAAAAAAAACTATCTCCCCCTTTATTTCTATACTTAATTATTTAACTAAACAAATTACTGCCTATTTAAATTTACCTTTCAAATCTATATGACCTTTTAATATATTCATATTTATGTTTAAATTATACTTAAATATTAAATAACAATATTTGTACAACAAAGAAACAAAAGTGTGTGTTAACAATTTATGGCAATTTTAGTCACGAATTCACTTTCTTCTGACAGAACTAACATTCCCAGATGCCTTCCTTCATCCCGAAATGCTCTCCACATCTTCCAGTGTGACTGGAAGAGTCTTATTTAGAGTCTCTGGTAGTAATAGGCACAGCAAGGCACCTAACATGGAGAGAGTGCCTGACAGCAGATCAGGGATTGCCCTCCAATATGTTGCCATTTTGACAAGCCTGCAATCCAGTGAGGTGCATCACCGGTCCTTTCACTTGCCTGCACACCTTTGAACTTACCAGCCATATTAGAACAATTATCAAATCCCTGGCCACGACAATCGTTAATGTCTTTTCCATGTTTCTGAAGCTCTTGCAGAATGGCCTTTGCTATTTGTTTTTCCGTTTTTTTAAAATAGTCAAAAAATTCCAAAAATATTTCTTTTATGGTCCATTCATTTTTTTCTTAAGAGTAGAATACATATCTCAAAACGGTTATATTTTGCTCAGTTTTTAAGATGTCCGGTGTTGAATCACACATAAAAGAAAAATAAACAGTTTATTCTCGTTCACTTACATTATTTTTGAGAACTTCACTGCTACAAAGTTTCAAAAATTAATCTTGACTTCTCCATGACATACAGTGAACAGTTTTTCTCTTTTCAAACTGTCACTGTTTTATATTATTGGTATAATCCTTCAAAAACGGATCATAAGTTGCTAAAAGTTCTATAATACCTAGAAAATTCCCATTGTCTTTGTCACCCAACTTAGCACTGCACCCTATCAGATTTTCTACTCTCCCTCCATATAAATGTAGGCACACTTCCTCTAAATTCAACCTTCTTAATTTCTAACATAACACAAAGTAATTAGAACATAGGCGTATAAACCGAACAGGTAGTAAGACATGGTGCTCTTTCTATTTCTCTCTCTTTCTCATTATACACACACATATTAATTTTTTTTTTGTGCATGGTTGGTCAAATTGGTGATAAGGGTGAGGGAACAGTTGTTTTACTTGTACAGTCCTGCCAAACTTTGCTTGCCCTAGCAATAACCCACAAGACACCCATAGAAATGCATAAGGTTATTTTCCACCTTAAATTTTTATTTGCAATCCCCCCTGGAATGTTCTTCACACCATTACTATATTGATATATATGAATACCTTATCCCAGAATTATGACTCGGCAAGCCAATTGGTGACTCGCCTGGTGGGCGCCCGCGCCGAGGGGGCCCGGGCAGTGGTGCTCTGGACCAACGAGGATGACACTCACACACTCATGACGGCTATAGGGACCGCTCTGGCCCAAGGTTCGCTGCGGAGAGAGGATCTCTTCTGGCTGCTAGTCAGTCCCGATGGGGATGCTGTCAGCGTTCTTAGCCAATATGGCAAGGTCCTCGGTGGAGCACTTACTTTTAAGTGAGTGATAATATATTGTGTTTGGTAATGTTTACATAATCCCATGGTGAGATATAGTAAGAAAATTATATTTCACACAGAAACAATTACAACAAAATATAACACTAGCTTTCTCTAAAGAGTTTACATTTATTTTTAGGAATTAGCATCAGGATAGACTATTTGACTAATTCCTACCCTGCCCCAACCCTCCAAACCTTCTATTGGACAGCTAAGATTCGGATGGACATCTCGAGGTTTTGCAAATCTCTCTTTATTATGTATTATCACCTCACTAGAGGAGCTATGGCAGCCACCACACCAATCCCTCTACCCCTCC
>JAVRXN010000009.1:97896357-98057625 GCA_033556935.1 Timema podura | reverse complement strand
TTTGAACCTTAGTCTAGTCTATTGCAGAAGTAGCGCGTTAGACCATGCAGCCACCGAAGCATGTGGGAACTAACTAATGTTGATTCACTGTGCATAATAATTGTCCTCTCTTTAGTGATTAAAATAGCCCCTTTACCCACTACCCACATGCATCCCTCAGAGTAAGCAGTTTTTTCTTTGTTTGGGTTTTGGTTACCTCCTCCCACCTCAACCTCTGCTTATATCCTTTACAATAAACCTCTACTTGACATTCCAAATTGACATTTGAACCATGGATAAGCTGCAGATTTTCAGTGGGTGTAAATGGATGCCTAAATCTAATGCCTCACAGCTATTTGTCACTGTAAAACTAACTTGCGTCTTTTTTGGGTTTTTTTGGTCATCTTACACATAAATACTTCAAACGTTTATTTTATAATGCTGGATTAGTGATTGAATTAACATTCACATAATGTTGCAGTCCTTGTGTTTTTTTGAACGAAAGTCACGACGTTGCACGGTGTTGATGCGATGTTCACTTAACATAAGAGTTGTCTAGGCGAAAACTGTTATGTTAAGTGAAGGGTACCACGTGTCCCTGTCAGCCAAGTGTGTTGTAAACAATGTCAACATGAATATTTAATAGTGCATTTGTTTATTTATATTGTGCAGATGTTCTCTTTGGTATAGTTTGTCCGCTTCTCACAAACACCGTGTGACTTTTTCTTATAATTTATTTTGTTGCTCCAGTAAGCTTCTATTGAAAGTACTTGAACCTAATCTCTCTTACTACTAGAGTTCCATTTTAGTGAATAATTTATTTTCCATCGCTATTCATTGGCAATGTTATTCTCATGTTGCCACGTTATGTGAATCCTAATAACACATTATGTTTCTTTAAATTGCATGAACATTAGGTTGATTGTGTTCCTAGTACACAAACAAGGTACACACCAGACCCACAGCCTCCAAGTTAAAATGATTATGCTCATCGGGAGCGCTTGAGTCCTTCAACACCTGGATTGTAACTTTCAGTCCCAAGCAGTTCACTTTTAAGATGATTTTACTAGAGAACAAACAAAAATTGCCCTTTTAGCTTTCACAAAGATAGGTTCAGGTAGTGTCCCCACTCCCTTCCCATAAGCCAACCCCCTAAACGAGCTTACTCAGACTACAATGATATTTTTTTGTTCAAGCGAATGTTTGCAAATCGGCTAGTTGTAAATCTTCAAATACCTTTATCTAGTTACTTGTTTGAAAAGGTTTGTTCATTGAAAGGAGGTAAGGCGTGATTTAGAAGGGATAAGTATTGCTGGTAACTGAACTATTGTGTTTGAACCATCAACCATTTACAACAAACAATTTGAAAGTGAGTAATTTTACTTAGATGTGTTGTTATCACTGAGAACTGTAACTAGCACTCCCCAGTGCCAAAGTACTCAACCTGGCTCAAGAAGCACAGCGAAACTCCAGTAAGGCCGAATGTCTGGTGTATACCTTGTAAATGCCCTAGTATAAGTAACACTCTAAATATACAATACTTAAAACCCCGTAATAATTCTGGAATAATGTTTGATGCAGGGTAAATATGTGGAAATATTGTTTGGCAATGGTGGCCAGCCTGAGGGTGGACGTATTTCCAACTTCCTTCTAGAGAAGTCCCGGGTTGTAATGCAGAATGCCGGCGAACGAAACTTTCATATATTTTATCAGCTGTGTACTGGGGCGTCTGTCAACATGAAACGTGAGTCACGTGATCATTTTTTCTACAACTTCGAGGGTGAGAGGAGGATAAGTGATTATAAAGAATGAAATGTTAGCTTCAAGAATGTGAATCAGGCAGCTTAATTTATATTTCCTTTAAGGGTTGGCAAAAATATATTTTTACCTTGAAGAATGACAGTGAATAAGACATTAATAGGTGTGTGCAAAGGTCATTTTTTTAAATGCCAAGCAAAGTTGGAGTGAAACTTGAAACATGTGAAACATAGTCGAAATTGAAAATAAAGTTTTTATTGTTTTCAAATAACAGTACGCTAGATTTTAAATCGTGCATCTAGTTGACCCTCGGTGGTCTTTGGGTAAAGTGCTCGCTTCAGGACCCGATGTTTGTGTGTTCAAACCCAGCTTGGGTCAACAGATTTTTCTTTACCGATAAAAATACCTAGCACAACTTCCTTTGGAAGGGAAGTAAAGCTATTGGTTCCATGTTGATTGTGTTATGTAAAAGAACCTTGGAAGGAATGGGAAAATACCTTTCCTGGCAAAATTGGTAGGACCTTTCACTCTCGCTCATAGAAATTCTTGTGTGTTGATATAATTTGTCTGGTTAGAAAATGCATATTAAATACCTCAAATAAATGAAGAAAAAAAATTAAGTGCCTCTATTTAGAGAGAAAGCTTTAGATATAAAAAACCATTTACAAAGAACACTATATTCTGTTATGCTGACATCTGAATCAATCTATTTTTATGTTATATATGTAATTTAATCACTAGTCTGTGTTAAAATGCTATTTAGTACAGTAGCTGTTGTAAAAATGAGTATTTGTTTAAAATAAGTGATTTTTAGTCAGAAATTTCAAACATGTTTATAATACATAAAAGTTTTCTTCTCCCCTCAAATGTTTCAAAGATGCAAAAGCTATTTTGGATGTCAAAGTCGAAACAAAGGAGATTTGACATCTCAAAGCTTCGTACACCTCTAAACATTAACACTGCATTTTGAATGCTGGGTTGGGGGTAATTCATTAATTGAAAAAAAAAATAGAGGTAATTTTCCTATTTGTATTTACTTAAGTTTGCACTGTGTTGTTTTTATTATAGGTGAGTTAGGTCTGAACCAGCTTGACTACTACTCATATCTTAGCTATGGAGGGAACCATAAAGTTGATGGCACCAACGATGCTCATGACTTCCAGGAGACACTCAGAGGTACAGAAATGCAAATATAGCCACCATTTGAAGAATCCCATTGTGACACATCTTAGCACAATCTGTGTTATCTTGGATAACATCCATGATTTGCCCCAATTATTTTGGACAGTTGGTTCTACCAGAAAAACAGTTGCTACAACTATTAAATGTTTAATAGGTTTTGTAGATTTAAAGGGTTCCATGTGATAAAATAGTTTGAGGGCCACTGTTCTTGTATAAAATAGTTTGAGAGTGAATGTTCTTGTATAAAATAGTTTGAGAGTGAATGTTCTTGTATAAAATAGTTTGAGAGTGAATGTTCTTGTATAAAATAGTTTGAGAGTGACTGTTCTTGTATAAAATAGTTTGAGAGTGACTGTTCTAGTATAAAATAGTTTGAGAGTGACTGTGCTAGTATAAAATAGTTTGAGAGTGACTGTGCTAGTATAAAATAGTTTGAGAGTGACTGTGCTAGTATAAAATAGTTTGAGAGTGACTGTGCTAGTATAAAATAGTTTGAGAGTGACTGTGCTACTATAAAATAGTTCGAGAGTGACTGCTAAAGTAATTTTTTGCTTAATTTTTATCATGTTTGAATAGAGTTTTTTTAATCTTTGATTTTGGTGTTTTGTTGACAGCTATGAGTGTGATGAATATGTCGGAGGTTGAACAAAGTAACATTTTGCGAGTTGTGGCAGGAGTGTTGCATTTAGGAAATGTCATGTTTGTTGAAAAAAGCAACTATGCAGAGATAGAAAATTTCACTTGTAAGTATAAAGAAAAGCTTGTAATTTCAAAAAAGCCTCCTATTTTCCTACTTTCATCTTCCTTAGTTAACATTCTGGCCAACAATCTACAACAGTGATATTAATGGCAGTGGAAAATACTTACAGAAACTTTTTTTTTTTTTTGCACGTGAACAAGATATTAATCATTTAAAAATGGTAGCCAAAACTAAAATATACATTTTATATCCATAACACTATTTAGACTTCTCTTAACTTTATCTTAAAAAACAATATTTAAAACTATATCTATCAATGTGTAAATTTAGTATTTATCATTATCACCCAATAATACTTGCATAATCACTAATTAGTTTAATCGCATAATTTTTCCTTATACTACAATAAAGGTTTTTTTTTAGTTAAAGGGATTGCAGGCATCTTGGCTTACATTTTTCTTTTATATTTTAAACTCACTTTTATAGACACATTAATAGAGGTGTTGAGGTGACCTGGTGGTCTAGGGTAAGGTGTCAGACTTCTGTGTGAGGGCCCGGGGTTCAATCCTCGGTCCGGCAGGGATTTATCTGATTTCCAAATCCCTCCTTCACCTCTTACAAGATGTGTATTAATCACAATTTGTGAATGTGAGGAATGCCAGGCCTCCACCGGGGTTCGGATTCCACATTAAACTGTAGGTCCTCCATTTCATCTCACATCACCCTACCATTGCACATTAGCGTAAGTGCGTTATAACCGAACGGGTAGTAAGACGCGGTGCTAATAATAATAATAATATAATAATAGGGATGTGCGAAACTTCAAAAACTTCAACTCTGTCTAAAAAAATATCATCTTTGACAGTTTTTTTTAAAACTTGCTTTTACAATTACACACCTTTACCATTAAAAGTACAAATCTGCACTGAAATGTTTTCTAAAGGATTTTAGTGTATTAAGATATTTAAATAACCACAAACCTGGTTCAGTAGGCGAATGGTCAAAGCTGGTCACTCTTGTGTTGTCAAACTGGCCTGCTGATGACAGGAAGATCGGGATTTGAATCCTGTCGGGTCTACTGAAAGTGGTCTTTCCTAAATTATAATAATATATAATAATAAATAATATAAATAAAATAAATAATAATAATAATTATTATTATTCTCCAAGCATAAAACATTAAATAAGAAATATTTGAACTTTGATTTGGCCTCAAGAATATTTCATATATGGTACATTTGATTCGAGTTTGCTTCATATTTAAAAAGTAGACTTCGCATTCCCTTACACTTTAGATGAGAGGAGATACACCCATACCTGTTTGGTAAATTTTTATTTTCAGAGGAAGCTCTTTGAAACAATATTTTATAGTAGGGGTGTGTGCTAAGACCTAATAATTATAAAATGGAATTATTATTTACTTTAAATATTTGTCATGGACACTACTTTTATCCTGAAAGATGGGCAACTTACCTTGAAGGTTTACACTATGGCAGATCTTTTAAGATAAGGCCATACTTATCAATGCAATCATTAAAATTAAGTTTTGTAAATTAGTCAGGGTTTTAGGCCCTTAGCTCTCGATCATTTCATTTTTTTTATATATATATATTAATATATATATATATATATATATTTATATATATATATATATTATATATATATATATATATATATTAGTCTGCCATTGTTTATTTTGTTGATACCTTTCTTAAAAACACCTAAATTCATTATTGATGTAATTATAATTAGGTTTGCAAGTGCCCAGTATTCAAAGACATTTAATAACAGTTTGTTTATTGTTTTAAAAAACCTGCCTTCCTCCCCTTAAGTTTATTAGAAATTATGTTAACATTATAAAGATACTGAGAGTACCACACTTATTGTACATTATTGTTTTCCAATCATTTAGGCTTATTGTAATATTAATAGCCTTCAGCATCTACAATATATCATTCTTTTATAAGCCTAATTTAATCTGTATTTAATATTACAAAATCAGTTGGTTAAAAGGTTTAATTATAAGAAAGTGGGGGGTTTCATGTTAATTATAAGTAGCCCAAATCATAATCAAAAGTTGTAAGCAACTTGTTTTTCTCACCACAGGCAGTAAAATACCCCTCTTCCCCCACCAAGTTTATTACAGAACAAAGATGACTGTCTCCAATAGAGATTGAACCAGTAGTACCTGTGAGAACAATAAGTGCGCTTTATTTCCCGCCCAAACCAGTGCCAGGAAAGGGTCTTTTCCGCCCAACTCTCGGGAATGGATGGATTCCCAACATTTTCCCGAGGGTTCAGGATCCCGTCCACCCCTACCCAGAAGCTGTGATATGCATGTGTGAAATACACGTATGGCCTCAGAGTGGGAAGGGGAGGTTTGGCGCGAACGACCAGCCAATCAGCCTATTAGATGTAATGTAACATCTGTTTTTGTTAGTGGGAAAAGGAAGCGTTGAACGGACTGGACACACTTCTCAGTTAGCACGCTAGCTGGAAGGACTTGTTACAAGTCTGTTAAAAGTGACAACCTTTTAAGCGAGGATGGTTTTTTTCAGGAAAGAGGCTCCACTGGGGTGGGTAGACAATATACTCTGTGATTGATACACTTCCCAGTTAGCACGTGTGCTAGAAAGACGGACTAGGAGGGACCTCTACTGACGCATTTACTCTCGTTTAGGGTGTTAAAGATGGTTGGAACGAAAGCGAGACCACCATGATGGATGGATGCCCCATGTGACTGAATTATCGTAGCTTAGACATCACAAATATAGTCTGTTCATGATAGGTTTTTACCTGGATGACAGTTCAAAAATCATATGTTTAGGTTCTGGGCTACCAACACTTGTAAAAGATTACTGTTTTGTTATAAATGTTAAGTTTTTTAATGACTTGTTAAATTTAACATTTAAAATAACGTAAACTTAAGTTTTCTCATACTATTTCATTACTTTTAATAATCTCTTTTTATCCAACTCAAAACAATATTTTAAACACAATTAAAAGTACTTATTCCTCGTTTTGGAATGTTATTGACTCTGTGTAATATAATGCATATGTTAGTACCTTTTAAGTTTTAATACATACATCATATTTACTTGAAAAGGAGAAAATACTTTTCATTTTTTATATATAATAAATTATTTTATGATTATTTTTTGTATTTCAAAATATTTAACTGAATAAAATATGTTTATCCCCTATGTGGGTGCATCATTGTAAAAAACTTGTTTCCGTCATGTTCAACCACATGGTTTAAATTTGTTGGTCGCCATTTTGAAGCTATTTTTGTTAACCTTTTGTGAAAGTGCTGTGAATAATAATTTTTTTAAGTGGAATAAAACGACAAATAAGCTTTGTATCTAACCTCAAATATATAAATAATATTAGCCTAAATTACTGTGGTTAACTATCACATTCATATATTACCATCTGTTTTCATTACAGTTATCCAAAGTGATAGATGTCAGCTGTTTCCATAGGGATATATTTGGGACTATTTCTAGTAACTATTTGAGCGGTCATCCAAGTAAACTAATGCACACTCGCACAGCTCCATAAAATACATTTGGTGTGCATTACATTTTATGTGCTTCTATTCCCATTTCCTTTACTTTGTCTATATAACTTTGTAACAAAATGTTAAAATTTGAAATTTAAAAATGAATATGAATCCGAGTTAAATTCAGATTTGGATTTAAAATTTCAAAACTTTGCACAAGTTTATATGTTTCTCATTTTCTGAAGGGGGCTCTGCCCTTAATACCTTTTGTATAAATATGTGTTTTTGGTATTTCAATATGTTCTCGACAGCTGGCTAAGGGAGTAATAGAGCTATTATATTTAAGTAATTTTTTATTGAATAAGACAAACGAAGGCTTATAAATATGTTCTTTCTTATAGTTGTGAAGTTCCCTGCCTATGTGCTTGAGATTGATCCAGAGTACCTGAAAAGTAAACTTGTTAGTAGAAGATTTGACAGCAAATGGGGTGCACAATCTGACACCATTGATGTGACCTTGAATGTTGAACAAGCCGTTTACACAAGAAATGCCTTGCTAAAGGGCTTTATGCCCGTATGTTTGACTATCTTGTGAAGGTTTGTATTTTTGTAGATTACCAGTGTGTTTTTAATCCATGTATTTACTCTGAAAGGTTGCACATTTATAATCAGTCACGGTAATTTAAACAGATTGTACATAGTCAAGTATTATATATATGAAACCCGCCTTGGTGGCATAGTTGGCTAACGCGCCAGTTGTGTTGAACAAGACCACCGAGGACGGGGAGATTGAGTGAACTGGGGGCGGTTTTTCCTAAATGGTTTTCCACTCTCCCTCCATGCAAATGCAGGCTCACTTCTTTTAAATCCAACCTTCCCAATTCCTAATCCATTAGTGTAATTAGTACTTAAGCGTATAACCTGAACGGGTAGTAAGACGTGGTGCTAAATAAATAGATATATATGAAATAAAGTGAATTAAAACTAAGCATGCTGTAATAGTGTAATATATCACTAACCCACTTCAATGTCCGAATGGTTTAAGGCATCACTTTTGTGTTAGACTGGCCTTGTGAAGACGGGGGGGAGGTCGGGGGTTGATTCTCAGACAGGTGTATTGAGAGTGGTTTCCCTAAATGGTTTCCCACTCTACTTCCACACAAATGAAGATATATTATCTATAAAATGTTTCCTTCACTATCCCTACCCCATTAGAGTAATTATATAATAGGTGAATAATCTGAACAGGTAGTAAGATGCGCTGATAAAAAAAAAGTCATTAAATGAATAATAAATAATTATAGTAAATGAAGCACAAACAAAAGTACAAACACCCTGACATATTTATAAAATAGTACTTAAATACTTGGATGCCACATGGAAGCCACATGGATGAGGGTAGTAAAAATCTTCTACAAGTCTCATATTTATTTAATGATATTATAATTAATTATTATTCATTAAATGTGAATGACAAAGCCTATTGTTGGAAATTAATATTATTATGCACTATAAAAATAAGAAATAAGAAATGTCAACTGTTTCCAACCTGTAGCAGCGTGAGCTTAGTAAAATGCTTTCTTTCACCATTCTTTCTCCTTCTTAGCCTCCTCTCACTTGCACACTTGCTATTATCTGCTCTTCCCATCCCTTTATAGGTTTCCCTTGTGGTCTTTTGTATTCTCTCGGTTTCCATCCTCATTACATGACCACACCATCTCAGCCTAAATAAAAAATAAACTACTAAAGGTTGGGCTGGTCTTATGACTACCAGATAAATACTACTATCAGGAGGTTAAAGTTAGCGACCAAACAAAGGTTTTCAACCACTTTAATACTGTACCCGTATTATAAACTGAATTTATCTGCCGGATAACTATCTGTAGTATAAATATATTTTTATGCAGAAAACGCAAGGCTGGTACTGTTTTTTACTGGTGCGCGCATGCGTATAAAACCCTGCTGCTACTGCTACAACCTGGCTAGTGGCCACAACGCTCAACATTTGTTAAATAATGGCAGCCAAACGAGTGCGAGGAAACAGATGGCGTGACGTGGGCGCAGAAGCTAGGTTGTCTTGCAAATACTAATTTTTGTGTTTGCCAAAATGTGGTCAATAGTTTGGTACAACGTTTATAAAATTTAATTTATTGTACTCACATTTTGATAATTTGTTCTTATATAAATATAACTCTACAAATAGCTTGTCAATTTATATAAAAGTGTGGATTAAATGTTCTAACTTTATATTTAGCTAGAGCCTGGGCCTGTGCCTACTAAACACGTGAACCAAGATTTTAACCTAAAAACAGATTCTGATAGGCAAAACCTAATGAAAAACAACGCTTCACTATAGCAACAACCATTTTAAATTTCAGATAAAAGTTATCAGGTACTTAAACCTCCCGATAAAAATGTGACGGATAAATACATTTTATCTGGCAGATAAGTGCTATCTGGCAGTCATAAGACACTTTTAACTTATCAACCAGCTATAAAAATATGTATTGACCAGATTAATATTTATCCAGGAGTCATAAGGGAAAATTGAGTTAAGAAAGTTAGGAGTTGGGAAAGAGGGTAAAATTTATTTAGAATCAAATGCACAAAGAAGATATCTTTTGTCCTGTTTTCTATGTTAGGAAAAGTAACACACTCTATGGTTCCAGGGACTGGGCAATAATGTCTGATTTTTCTTTTACAATGCAACCACTACTCCCATTCTGTCAACTATAAAGTGTGAAGTGGTTTACTATTTTCATTATAAAATATTATTTTTATATATTAATTTCACTCTTTTGTATACCCTTTTATATGCACAATGCAAAAAAATAAAAAAAATAAAGGGAATTTTGGTAAAATTGGTGTAATAAAAGTCGAAGAGGTTTTATGGGGAGGATTTGACCGCAAGGGAGGCCAAGAAAGAGGTAGGAAAAGTAGATAACAGAAAGTGTGCAAGTGAGAGGCAAGAATGGAAGCCATTAAAGTAGGAATAGTGGTGGAAGGATAGAGGAAGATGGAGGCATTTTACTAAACTGACCCGGCCACAGGCTGGAAACCGTTGCTGATCATAATGAGTTGAGGAAAATGATATAGAACTTCACATGTGAACTTTTGAATAAAAACAAATCTATGGTCTAATTGTCTGGCAGTTAGATAAGTTACTAGGTCTACTTTAATATATTCATACGTTATTTCATCTGATCTCTAGATGTCACTTTTGATAGATATAATCAACACATATAAAATAACACTAATAATCTAATAAAACTTTTTTATCACCATTTATTTTTACCAGTTCAGGCTATATGCATATATACTAATTACACTAATGGGTGAGGGATGAGGAAGGTTGAATTTAAAGTGCACCTGCATTTGCAAGGAGGGAGAATGGAAAACCGTTTAGGAAAGAATACTCTTAATACAACTGACCAAGATTCGAACCTCGATCTCCCTGTCATCAGCAGTCTAGTTTATTGCGAGAGTGACTCTAAATTTTTTTTTTTTACCAATGTTGAGTTAAAAAAAGTTTTGATTTAATTAAAGTTTCTTTCTATAAAAATCCTAATATTATATTCATATGCACACACGTGTAAAATGCTCATATAGTTGTCATTACTCATGTCATGATGAATTTCTTTCAGATTGTGAATGCTGCCATGGAGACTAATGTTAAAGGCCAAAATATTGGTATCCTTGACATTTACGGATTTGAGATTTTCGAAAAAAATGGATTTGAGCAGTTCTGTATCAACTTTGTGAATGAAAAGTTGCAGCAAATATTCATAGAATTGACTTTGAAAGCAGAACAAGTAAGTAAAATAATAACTTACAAGGGATGTGCGATGCCAGACTTACATTTCAATTTAAAAATTTTTAAAGCCTGGCACACCCATTAATATTATTATTATTTTAGATATTTAAAAGGTATTGGACTTGAGTCGGTTATGTATTTGTTAATTTTATGGCCCTATAAGAATGAAATGGTAAACAATATTTGGACACAAGTCTTGGTTATAATATCTCTACCCGTAAGCCACTGTGATAATGCTTCTTGCACATATAGAACTTTAATTTTAGATACATAAAGGGTGAGGGGTTAAATTCTAAGCCTAATATTTGTTTGTCTACCACTTCGGCACATAGCTTAGAAACAAACAAATAAGTAATTGTGTATAACCTTAGGGATGTAAGTAATGCTATACTATTTTGAGTAATAAATCTTTAAACATCTGCTAAGGCATTTGTGCATCATTGCTTTGGATATAATTTGTGATAGTTTTGCCAGTGCTTTGGATAGTTTTTCTGGCAGACTTCTTGTGCATACCTGATATGAGATACATCATTATCAACTGTTTCCAGCCTTTTGCCGGGTCACTTTGGTAAAATACCTACATCTTCCTCTATCCTTCCACCATTCTTCCTCCTTTAATTGCTTCCATTCTTCTCCTCTCACTTGCACACTTTCTCCAGTGGCTTTATGCATCTCACGTAACATGTGAACTGGTACAGAGCTTACCTGTATCAGTGCCTGCATAGTCTAAAGCAGGGGTTCATAACCCTATGCCTGCGGGCTCCATGGCGCCCGCCGAGCCTTGGGCGGCTGCCTCCGCCACTTTTTGACCACAGCTGAAAAGTTCTTGACTAATAATTTTAATCTGTCACTTTTCCAACAAAAATCAAGTTTGTGCTTATCTCCAGGTACGCTGCTCTCAAGAAGTTGGTTATTGAAAGCCATGCTCCCCCCGCCCCCCCCCCCCCCCACCCCCTTTTCAATCCCTCCCTCTCATCCCTCTTTCTTTGCCGCTCATTTACAAAGTGTACTTTTATTTGGAACTACCATTCTAATAGTTTCAAGCAGAATGGCTTTGCTTTTTTTTTTTTCTAATCTCAAAGACCTACCCCATCCATCACTCTCCCCACACTCACTAATACCATGCTAATACCTCCTATTTCCTTTGTAAATATCTTGGCATGGGTCTACCCAGCTTTGTTGCCTGAATAAACACAGAATAAATATATATTTTAAAAATGTACCTAAGCACCAAAATGGTGGTGAGTAGTTAAATATTTTATTGCATCTTTATTTTGGTCTTGTTAAAACTGTAAATAAAGCAGTATTTTTTAAATTTATTTTTTGTCAACTTGGAGGGGGGTTGAACCTCCCCTGCCCCTCCCCCCATGGCTACGGCCTTGAGTATTACCCACAGCCACATGTAACGTCATAATCGCTGTTGGAAACTTAACATGGCAGTTGACGGCCGTGTGTATAGCGTTGAGGCTACCTCTGAGCCTGGCTGTAGTTAGTAAATTTACCTTGAAAAAGTAATTGGTGCTCACCGCACTACCTTTAGTTTTGAATGTGCTCAAAGGTACAAAAAGGTTGGGGACCTCTGGTCTAAGCATTATTTTGGCAATAGACTAGACTGCTGATGACGGGGAGATTAGAGTTCGAATCTCAGTCAGGTGTATTGAGGCTGTTTTTTCCTAAACAGTTTTCCACTCTTCTTCCACAAAAATGCAGGTACACTTTCTCTAAATTATACCTTCCTTATTCCTACCCCATTAGAATAACTAACATATTATATATGTATAACCTGAAAAGATAGATAGATGCAATGATAAAACAAATCAGTTCTGAATTATAAATTGTGTTTGCAAATTTTCTGCTGTCTAATGGTTGATGACATTTTTTTCTAAATTTACCTATTTTTAGTAGAAATGGATTTTTTTCATGCATATGTTCAATATTTTTCTTATGGAAAAATAAAAAAAGTTTAAAGGGAAATATGTGAGAAATGGTCAGAGTGGTTTCAATTAGAATATTGAAAATGCGCTTGCTGAAAAAGTATTAAAGATGTATTTGCTAACTGCCATTTCCTGCACAAAAATAAGTTCCACTGCCATTGAGTAATTATATATCAAAGTTGACACTGGATTCTACAAGTGCCCCCAAACTTCAATCCTGGTTACACCACTGATTCCATATATTTGTGCCACATATCTAGAACTCCACTAAAAAATTTATTTTACACATATAAACTAACTGTATATATAACTTTTATGACTTGTTTATTTTAATATTCTATAAAGATTTAACAGAGTGGTAACATGTAATTTATCACAGAGTGTAGTTTAAATACTTCTCATTCAAGTTTCTCTGGTTAACAATGCAACAAAATAATAAAGTTCATTTTTAGTTGTCCATTCTTTTAAGCCTTTTTTCTTAGTTTTCATTCTGCACCTGCATTCCATCACTCACCGTTTGTGATACAGTTATCTGTCACTTTTATTGAATTCTAAACATGTTCACACTACTGATTTTAAATTAACTCTTAAGCTAAGTCATTGTTATAATAACATATATTTATCACTTTATTTTATCAAGCTTTTTCAATCTGACCAATTTTAACCAATTTCTTTCTAACTTTGTGAATCATTTTGTGTTTTTAAAGTACTAAGCTGTAAAACACTTCCTTTAGAAAAAATTAAGGCACATATTGTCAATTTTAGGTAAGCTACTTTCAATTGTACCGTTTGTCATTAGTTAATTGATTGTCACAAACTTGAATTTCCTTAATTAACTAGGTTAAGTTACTAAACTTAAGTACTTACACAGTTACTTTTTGAATCGTAAATATTATGGTAATTTCATACAAACTTAAATATATTTTTTATACAACATTCTATTACAATAAAATTAACATAAATATAACTAAAATAAATTTATGACAATATTTCCATCTGTAAAACACAGGCTATAGTTTATGTTTTAAGATGATATTGAAGCACACTTGTTAAAATATCACAATAGATAATCGAATAGTCATGTCATTTGGCTATAATATCAATTCCTTCAAGTGGTCCTTCGTCCATTAAGCCAATGCAAACACCGGTGGAGAAACAACAGAACTGGCACATCACTTATTATTTATAATTCCTGGACAGAACAAGGTACAAAAACAATGCTTTACGTGTTTGTAATATTAAATAACTTAAAAAATACTTTTGGGCATTTTTCGCTGATGCATAGCTATTTTTTGCTTGTAGAGATTACTGGTAAAGTAATGAGTTTTTGTTCAATTTTAATGTAAATATTTAAACCAGGCAATATGTCCTACCGTTACCAGACTGAAGGTTGCATAGATTCTTGGGGAATTGGCCAGGGGCCATAGATGAGATTTATAGTACCTAATGACCCGCCTCGGTAGCGTAGTTAGCTAACGCGCTAGTTTCGTGTTTTGCTGGACTGCCGAGAATAGCAAGATTGCGGTTCGAATCTTTCTCGGGTAGACGGGGGTGTTCCCAAATGGTTTTACACTCTCCCTCCACACAAATGCGGGTTCACTTCATATATATTCAGCCTTCCAAATCAAATTCCCAACCCATTAGCATAATTAGTACTTTAGCATATAACCCGAACGAGTAGTAAGACGCGGTGCTAAGTATTATTATTATAACTTAGCTAATGCCCAAATATAGTACACACACCCTTCCATGAATACATTACCCAATAACATTAAACTTACAATTCTGGAAACTTCATGTAAATTAGCGAGCATTTTACATCAGCTCTAAGAGATTAATTTGTTGTTTATTTATGCAATTTACAGTAGTTCAATTTGAGCTGGCAGGCCGCACAGAACATAGTCGTGGACCATTGTTTGGACATGCCTAGTTTAAGCTAAGATACCAAAATAGTTATAATGTTTTATATGTACCATTGATGACTTTTCCAAAGAAATTAGTAAAATTTACTTTTAACTTGCTCACTACTAACATGCCATTTACCAATATTTCATTTTCTTGAATTTATATTCTAGTGTTGTAAATATTGTACCAAACTAAAGCATGTATTTTAAAATGTGCTTCAACATGCTATTCTCAAAATATTTTAAACTTGTGAGTCTTAGGGTCTTGAAAATGTTAAAAAATGAAAACAAAACAATATTCAAAGTATCATTTTTTTACAAGCGTAGTTTTTTCATGCACACATTTGTGCATCATCTTTCAATAGTAATACTTTTGAGTGCTATTCAAAATATAATATGGACACAAGAAACTTATTTCAACTAATTTTAAGTATTTAAACAACTTTTAAATGTTAAGTATTTAAACTTAAACTTGTACATCACTATCACTGGTTATATCTTCCAGGGTTGGACTGGTTATATTCGAGCATGTATGTCTGTGCTCAGTATTGGTATAGATTACTACTGAGCAAACATTTAGGATAAAGTTTAAAGGTGAACATGATTTTTGAGGGATATTTCATAAATAAAGTTGGAAATATAGGTATTTTACGAATCTGAATCTCGAATCCTAATCCTCATTTAACTTTCGAATATTGGATTTGAGTCTTTAATTCAATATCTTCTTAAATCTTGAATATCCTTAAGGATTCAAGATATTCGAGGGGGCCCATCCTTAAACATATTGTGTTGAATAAAATTTACATTTTTAAAAGTCGATTAAAAAAAATAGCATTTGTGTATATCAATTATGTAAATAAACAATTTTTGCTTACCCAAAACTTTAAAAAATAACAAGTTTTAAAAGCAGTAGAAATAAATTTCAGGATACTTAATTATTTTTTAGTCCTACTCATCATTTAAAACACGTTTATCAGTGGTCGATTTTTCTAAATTACCTGCACCAAGTTCTTCCTTCTCTTTACCTCGCTGTCTGGGTAATTGTCCTTATTCACATCACAATTTTTCCATGACAAATATATTTAAATTTGGCTCTGCCTTTATTGTTTGAAATTGGCAATCATTTGTTACTTTCAATGAAGCAATTACCAAACTGTCAAGTTGATATTGACCCGGTCATAAACAGTGGTAGAATGAGCACTGGTCCACTTGACTGGAATATTGATGGAGTCCAATTTTCATGAGAAGGACTTTATCTGACAGCTAGAAATGTTACTAGATCTACTTTCACCTATTCATATATTAAGTAATGTGATCTGTATTGTCACATTTCATAGATATTACCAATAGATAGAAAATAACAATTATAAAATAGTAAAATGCTATCAATTTTGGCCGCTAAAAAATTTAGTATTTTCTAAAAGGCTTTTCTTATGAAAATTGGACTGAACCAATCGATTACACGATTACACCATATTGGGCAGAAGGTTGATCCTCTGTGTCAATTTATTCCCCTAGTATTGACGGTTACACCGTGTTGGGCATAATATATTTTTCCCCCTAGTAGTGACAGTTACAGAATGTCGGTCCTCTTTGACAATTTCCTCCTCTAGTAGTGACGCTAACACCATGTCGGGCAGAATGTCAGTCCTTTGCACCAATCATTTCCTCTAATAGCAGTGCTTACACCATGTTGGGCAGAATGTCAGTCCTTTGCGCAAATCTCTTCCTCCAATAGTAGCGGTTACACCATGTTAGGCAGAAGGTCGGTCCGCTGCGCCAAGTTCCTCCTTCTTTTGGCCTCGCTGTCTGGGTAACTGTCTTTGTAGCCCCCTGTAATCCAGAGCAATTTGAACAAAGGGATCTGGTCCTCATCAAGGTCACGATACTGGGGGGTGGAGCTGAGTCGCGGAGGCTGCGGAGGCGCCGGTATCTGTTTGGGTAGCTCACTGGATGTAACGCCGCTAGGGCGGTGGCCGGGCTCTGCAGTGGCGAGTTGTGTCTCGTGCTCGTGGTGCCTGGCGGAGGAGGATGGAGAGTGGGCGAGTGTCACAGCCCTCGACATACCCAGGAGGACTAGAAAGCACCCTGTGGCGAGTAATAGCACTCTGCAGCAACACATCATTATCTGTAAGACAAAAACATTTCCCTTTAAGTTTTTGATCCATCTAAAATACAAATAGTATATTAATATATATATTTTTTTAATGTTGTGGGTATATATATATTTTTTTGCATTTAGATATACCGTAAGTTCTCGACTACTCAGGTTAATGAAAGGGAGGAGTAACACTGATACTGATAAAATGTCTATATTCCGATTTAATAGTAAAATTTATATCACATCACAAACTAACACTGCCTTAACAAACAAGTTTATTTAGACAACTAGTTTGTGATGTTTGCGAGATTACTGTAAGCTCAACAGTTAACCTTCAAAATGCTGTAATTTGCTGGACTTTCTCCCCTGATGGGGAGGGGGATGTAGGGAGTTTAGATCAGCCCATTTTTTGACTAAATAATTGGTACTGACACGTTAACAGCTTAAATAATATCAAAATTTAGTTAAAATAAAATATAATAACTAGTATCCACCATTCTGCTATTTAAGTAAGATATTGTTTTTAAGTTTCTTAACAAAACTAAGATCCCCTCTGTGGTCTAGTGGTCAGAGTTCCTGGCTACATATCCAAATGTCCCAGGTTTGATCCCCGGTGCTTCCAGAATTTTTCTGTGAAGCAGTGGGTCAGGAGCGGATCAAACTCAACCACGAAAGGACAAATGAGAAGCTACTTGAATAAAGAAGTAGCGGCTCCGGTCTAAAAAACTTAGATTAAGGCTGAAGAGCTTGTTGTGCTGACCACATGATGCCCTCTATCTGCAAATGTTAGTGCTATCATCGCAAACAGTGGCGGCCCTTGGTCGGTATAACTCGATTGCGGGCTTGCACCATGGGATTTTTAACACATCTCAGGAGTATTAACATGTCCATCACTGATAACTGATCTTTAAAATTTTTTAAAAATTATTGTTTATTTATTTGAAGTATTTAATGCGAAATGACCTACCAATTTTGCTGAGAAAGGTATTTTCACATACCATCTAAGTTTTTTACATGCTATAATAGACAAGTGACCGATGGTTTCACTTACCCTTCGAAGGAGGAGGCTTTTAATTGCTCAAGAAAAATCTGTCGACCAGGCTGGGTTTGAACCCACAGGCACTTTACTCCAAGACCATCGAGGTCGACAAAAATTTTGTTCCCAACTCTGATTGACTATATGAGAATGTATGAATGATTGTGTCATATCATTTATATAAAGTGTCCTCCTCTCTATTTTTATTTTTATTTTAACTCAATTTGATTTCATGGTTGGAACTATCCTTTATAAGTGGCTCTTCCAAGGTCTCTCAATTACACAATATCATCTGCTGGATTCTCACCCAAATTATAGACTTGTGTTAAACCCATTATGGGGCATTTAGTTTCAAATTTCCTTTCATATAAGAACCACACCATTACTTTTCTATATACATTTTTTTTCATTAAAACGTTTGCCATTAGTTAAAATAAATGGTGTGGTGCACCACACAGTGTTTCTCGTGCATATGCCTAAAAATGGAGATATTAACTCAAAATTGGTAAAATAAGTGAAACAAAGTAATATATATTGTTGCAGAAACACTCACCAAAGAGCACAAATGAAATAATGTACACTGTTACAGAAACATATTTATAAAAAACTAAAAGTAACATCTCTGACCAACAAGCATGACACCCTATTTCCCAAAATCAATCTAAGAAATATAATTGCCAATATCTCAGATACTATTTTTTTTTTAATACATTTCAAATAAAGATTTTTATTTTTTAATAGTACTACAACTTTGCAGTGACAATGTATTTCGTATCTTAAATATTTGCAGGGATGTGATCACAATTGGAAATCTCTGCTTATGTTAAGTACCCTCAAAGTTATTTTCATGGGAAAATGAAAATTGCAATTTTCGTTTGTAATGTTAGACACAATTTAACCAAAATTTTATTAGCAGATATTGAGAAAATCAATTTTTTTTAAACTATCAAGTAAACTATCCTTAATTTTAGAGATAGATAGATAATTCCAAAAATTCCTCTGGGGAGACTTATGAAACCCATAGGTACCAAGTTTTAGCCTGATTGGTAAAATTATTTCGGCTTTAGTCCTAGTAACAGACAGGTAGTATTGCAAAAAAATATATTTTTTTTGGGTGCAGGGGGTCATGAAACGTTGACATCCATGAAAATCTAGAGTTCAATTTTTCTTTGACGATCACAATACTTCCTTTATCGGAGGGGTGCAAGACAGTAAAAATAATTTTGATCACTGGTTGTTACTGATGTTATGTTAAGGTTACCGATAATAAAAACCAAGTAAAATTTTTAATATCTATTCTAGTCACTTGACATAAGAAATCAGAACCTAATACTTCACTCTCTTATTGGGATCTATGAATCTACTTGAACCAATCATGATTTTCATCGAGCAAAGACTATATTAGACCACAATTAAGACTAAAGCATTAGAAATGTGGTTGAACATAATTTAAACACGAAGAGCAGAATGTGCTTATGTCTTTAACTTATCCCGACCTGCTTCGGTGGCTGCATGGTCTAAAGCGTCACTCTCGCAATAAACTTTACTGTCGATGACAGGGAGATCAGAGTTTGAATCCCAGTCAGGTGTACTGAGGGTGATTTTTTCCTAAATGGTTTTCCAATCTATCTGCATGCAAATGTGGGTTATACTCCCTCTAAAATTCACCTTCCTCATCCCGACTCACTAGAGTAATTATTACATATGCATATAACCTAAACAGGTAGCAAGAAGGGTGCTTTTAAAAATCTTATCATGCCTCCTTCACGTTATCTTAAATAATTATATTTTATCATGTGAGATGATTCCCTAATGAATTATTTTGAGACAGACCACTTGCAATATAAGTACTGGTCCTATACATTCAAAGGAAACCAAACTATGCAATTTAAATTCTTTTTAAAAAATCACTGGATACACAGCATGTGTATTCACACAAGGCTACAAATTCAAGGGTAGCAATTGTTGGGTGTGGAGGAGGGGGGGGGGGGGGGGGGCACAACACTTTCATACAATGTGTATTGTGGTTACCATTGACCAATGAAAGTTGTTTCCAGGCACAACCATAATTTATATTCTGAAGTAAATGGTCAAGTAATTCAAAGTTTGAATGCCGATAATAGGCTTGGCCATTCCCTGGTATGGTGTGTGTGGGTGTGTAATCTCCCATAAACATTTTAATTCTATATTTAGTTTCTTCCCAAGCTTAGTTTGTAGATAAAGTTTAAAATAAGTCACATGGTTTGTAGCCAGCCACTGTAGAAGAGATATAAGGGGTGATTAGCTGAAAAATAGTAGCACAGTGTTAAAGTAGTCAACTTGTCCCTGGCACCATTACAGGATAGCTCTTATAAAAATATCTTAGGGCGGATGAGTAAAACAACAGCGAGGGAAAATAAAAATCAAACGGAAAATTGTTTTTGTTTGCTTGACAGGTCAAGTGGAACTTGTGTCAACCACAGACAGACGACCAGAAAAATATTACCACTCATACAACCCACTGCCAAGGCTATACTTATTTCTTTGGTTGGGTTTTTTGTGTTCAACTCTTCTTATTTTGATCCTAAATTTTCAAATTTGAGGACGAACTCACCAATAGAAGATATGTTTCGTTCCACAATTTGATTGGGGTCTGCTCTTATCTGTAACAGTTACTAATTTTATTTCTGGGACAACTCACATTGGTGGGCATGCAGACAAAATTGCAGCTTAGTATAGTTTGCCAGCGATAGGTGGTTTCGGGTTTGGATCTCATTTGGGTGTACTGAGGTTGATTTGTAATAAATGGTTTCTCACTTCCCTCCCCCCCCCCCCCTCCTCACCACCCCCCCCACACACACATGCACAGTATATGTATTCTAAACTCCACATTTTCATCCCCCCCATCCACTAACTTAAATAATATGTGTATTGTGCTGATGGTAGTAAGATGCAGTGGGGAAAAATGGAACTATTTCTAGACAAGGGTTCTTAGTAAAACCACAAGTTAAAAAAAAAGTTACTCATAGGTAAATCTCAAGCCTTGGTCTATATCAAGATCATTGAGAATCTTTAGTGTTCACATGGTCTTAAACTTCACTCTCGTAATAGACTAGACTGCCAATGACATGGGGATCGAGGTTCAAATCTCGGTGAGGGTGATTTATCCTAAATGGTTTTCTTCTCTTCCTACATGTAAATATATGTGCACTTCCTCTAAAAATGGTTCCTTTCTCATCCCTAATACATTATCATAATTAGTACATGCACGTATAACCTGAACAGGTAGTAAGACGCCATGCTAAAAATAAATAAGAGCCTTGAGAGATGACCCAAATCTTGGTGGGGACATAATCTAGTCTTCATAATATTTGAAAGCAGTCAAGGTATGGATGATTAAAAGTTCACTCTAAGTAAAGTCCTTGACGCTGATGACCCCACTTCTGTTTAAGCCATCTGCTAAGGAAGGGAGTCAGAAGACCTCTGATCACGGTTTCTAGCAATGTTAGTGGCTTGTTATAGCATGATATTGGTAGAAAGGACTATTTGATTGTTACATGAGCTACTTTAATGCATTCATACATCAAGAATTGTAGATTTTAGATGGTCACTTTTGATAGATATTATCAATAACACTCATTAAATAGTAAAAGGTTATCAATGTTGACCCACAAAATACAAAAGTTTGTATTTTCTAAAAGGTCTTTCCTACCAGAATCCTTTTATAGTTGTTTCTGATTAACTCTCCCCAAGGAGTTGTTTATTCATCAAGAGCAATGAGCATCTTCTCATCATGTCTCTCTCTTTCTCTCTCTTGAGCTTGATTACTTCCTTGACCTTGCCAACCACCATGAAAGACACCCATGAGGAGTAATCAGACTTGCTCAAGTCGCTCCTCACACAATTAGCGACATTATACAGTTAAAATTCTCATTTGAAGAACCTTAACTGACGGCTATAAAAGTTACTAGATAAAGTTTCATATATTCATGTGTCAAGTCATGTGATATACAGATGTCGTTTTTGATAGATATGATCAATACCGATGTAATTACATTGATAATATACTAATGATATGGTTGATACTAATTTAAAGTTCATACAGTAAATTTCTAACCACAAAAGAATATTTTAATTTTAAATATGTCCTCCAAAGGTTTCCTTAAGATCTCATCTCATGGCCCATTACCGAGAAAGTAGGTCGAAAGTAGTCGACTTTTCTTCATTCTTCACTTGATAACAGCGAATTTGAGATCAGTTTAGTAGTTTTTACTTTCTCTCAACCCCTCACAGAGAGAAGTATTGCGAGCATAAAAAATATCGAATTCTAGATTTTGATAAATGTCAACGTTTCATGAACCCCTGAAACCGAAAAAATGTGGTTTGCGATGTCGTCTGTGTGTCTGCATCTTGGACTAGAGCAGGAACTATTTTACCGATCGAGCTAAAACTTGGTACCTATGGTTTTTATAAAGTTCCCCAGAGGGGCCCTAAAATTAAGGGTCGTTTAAAAATCAATTTTCTTGAAATAGGCTATAACAATTTTGATTAAAATTTGTATCCAAGAACGGTTTAACATTATAAACAAAATGGCGCATCTCATTTTCCCGGGAAAATGATTTAAACTGATGTCACTTGCTGCTACTAGTCCCAGCGACTAACTCACCACATCAAGTAGCTGCTACTAGAATGTCACACATAAATGGTAGTTAGTGTGATTAGGACAGTTAAGAAACTTGTGCAGAAAGAAGAAATGTAATCTCTTGGACTCCGAGGGTACTATTGATATCATGGTACCAGACCCGGGATTCCCAGCGGTCTGGAGTCCCAAGTAATAGATTTAAAAAATATATTAGAAGATTAAATGAAATATAAAATACAAGTGCTATTTAAATTTAAGTATTTTATCATGTGCCTAACTTTTCAATGCTCATCTACATATTAATTTGTGTACATTGCTTTTGTTTTGTAAGAGTGATCTAATATTAAAAAAAAAAAAGTACAAATCAATTCAAGCAGTGGTGGCATAACAGGGGTGGGGACTTTCTCTTTTGGAAATAATTTCTTCCTACCCCCTCCTGATTGGAATAAACTCTCTAGATTTATTTTACTCCCCTCCAATATTATCAAATATTAAGCTGAAAAATGGGTTTGGATCTAATTGCAAATAGCTTCAGGCATTCAATTTTCAAATATTTTCTGCAAGAGGACACTCTTAATAGCTTCTGGATGCATCTAATTTTCCAAAAGATTCCAGATTAACACTCCTAGAATCAGCTTGGAGGAACATTAAAATCTATAAAAAAAATCTAGAGGAGGACTACTAGAAAAAATCTATTTTTTCAAAATTTTTGCAGGAGATGGCCACTCACAATAGCTTCTCGAAATTTCGAAATTTTAAAAGGATAAGGGGAGGATCACTCCATATAGCTTATAGAGAAGTACAATTTAAAAAAATATTTACAAAAGGATGTGTGACCGAGAATAGAATCTCGGCAGTTGAGGAAATGAGATGTCGGAAGTGGGACAGCTCAGCTGGTGATGGGAAGTGCTAGGTCACTGTCGCGATGGGTGGGATCCGCCAGAATGAACCTGACTGGTGATAATGGTTGGGGGAAGGGGGATTTTCATCGGCTCATTGTGTCGCCTTTCATTGTTTCCTTCTTCACGACCCGCGGCCTTTTGGGTCGTGCTTTTGCTGATGAATCTCGAATCTTGGTCAGGTGTACTGGGGGAAGTTTTCCCAAAATTGTTTTCACTCTCCTTCCATGAAAATGCGGGTACACATAATTTAATATAACCTTCCTAAACTCTAAAACTATTGGCATAGTTAGTACATAAGCATATAACCCGAACAGAAGACGCGGTGCTAAAAAAATAAATAAAAAAAGAAGCTAATGGAATAGGAATAAGTTAACATTTTATAGTAAACGAACCCGCCTCGGTGGCGTATTTGGCTAACGCGCTAGTTGTGTTGAGCTCGACCGCCGAGGACGGGGAGATCGAGGTTCGAATCTCGGTCGGGTGAACTGGGGGTGGTTTTTCCTAAATGGTTTTCCACTCTCCCTCTACGCAAATGCGGGTTCACTTCCTCTAAATTCAACCCTCCCATTTCCTAATCCATTGGCGTAATTAGTACTTAAGCGTATAACCCGAACGGGTAGTAAGACGCGGTGCTAAATATATAGTAAACGAACCCGCATTTGTATGAAGGGCGGGAAACTATTTAGGAAAAAATACTCTGGGTACACCCAACCGTTATTCGAACCTCGATCTCTCTGTCATCGGCATTCCAGTCTAACACAAATGTAGTAATATAATAATCATAATAATTCATTCATCCATTAGCTATAGCGATTTTGTACATCTTGGTGTTAGTTTTTGATGTTTAGGTTAAGTGTGTTTTCTCGGCAGAGTTTCTGATCGTGTTTCAAACTTGACTTCTGTAAAAAGAGGATGTTTACTGTTTAGTTCTCCAACTAAAATAAACAACTAAATGCACGTATCGCCCGCCTGTGCGTGCATTGGCAGCGTGTTTGTGGAGCGTGCGAAGCAGGTTTGTTTTTGTCAGCCAGTCCCGTCTTCACTAACCCAGGGATTCGTTAGGTTGAGACACTTTCCCTCCCGGCATGCTCCACGTTACGTTACGTGATCTACCTCATCGCGGGCAAATATTTACTTCGCCTTCGCTTCGTGATTTATTCCGTTGAGAAATTCGTGAATATTTATGCATTTTTTTTTTTAGTTTTAGTTAGACTAGATTTCACCGGAGGGGTTAGGCGAACAGTTAGCACGTCTAAATCTTGGCTAATAGAAACCTGAAGATTAATCCATGCCACGTATCAGGTTGAGAATTGTCCAAGCATTTTTTTTAAAATTCATTAAATATTCCATTTGCGCCCCTTATAATATTCCTTTCGATATTGAGTCGTTCTTAGTCAGTTCTGGTACTGGAATAAAGACATTCTTTGGAAAAAAAAATTCTTAGGTTGCATTGGAGCTAAAATTACCATAAAACTACCTTCAAATAATTTGTAGAGGCATCCAGTTTTCGAAAAATTCTCGGGAAAGAACCCCGGAGTTCCCTTTGTCATGGGGGCCAGGTTCGCTGCCGTTCTTATCTTTCAGGATTGTTTGATCGATGGTTGGTTGAATTAATTAATCCCAAATTGAATTGTCGAGTACAAAAATCATCTACCATACTATGAACACTTTTATGCTGTTGCGATCTGGGGCCCAACACATGTAAACAATACCAAATAACCTGCTTCAGAGGCCGAATGGTCTAAGGCGTCACTCTCGTGTTAGACTGGCCTGCTGATGATGGGGAGATCGGGGTTCGAATCCCGGTTGAATCTATTGGGGGTGGTTTTCCCTAAATGTTTTCCTACTCTCTTCCACGCAAATGCGGGTATATTACTTCTAAAACGCTTCCTTCCTCATTCCCACTCCATTATCATGTATGTGTATAACCTGAACAGGTCATACGCGGTGATAAATTATAAACACCAGATAAATATACGAGATGTAACTTTTTTTAAAAACATCCTTACTAGAAATAAAAATGTATCTGTGAAAATGTGAATGTGAATTGGAATAAATTGAATGTTTTCATAAAATTTTGCTTACAATATTTTATTTTTCTTACTACCCATTCGGGTTATACGCTCAAGTATTATTTACGCTGATGGATTAAGAATATGGAAGGTTGAATTTAGAGGAAGCGAAACCGAATTTCCATGGAGGGAGAGTGGAAAAAGATTTATGAAAACCCCTTCCCAGTTCACCCGACCGAGATTCAAACCTCGATCTCATCGTCCTCAGCAGTCTAGCTCAACACGAAACTAGCGCGTTAGCCAACTACGCAACCGGAGCGGGTCTTAAAATATTGAAGTATAGCAAACCTACGTTAGATACACTTTTCAATTCATTTACCAAGTGCTTTAGTCGATAAGTGAATGTGAGAAGAGAACTGGAATATCTGTTAGTGCTTTGTTGTGACTCATTTGATAATACAGGGTGTCTACCATCCGGGAAAATCAGGGAAAACGGGAATTGGCCGGGAATTTTAAATGATCGGGAAAAAACGGGAATAAGCTGGGAATTTGGTAAATTACAATACAAATCTAGGAAAATATGGTTTTACTCAAAATATGAAATATAATAATCATTAAAACAGTAAATAATAATGTTATTGAAATTGTAGTTTTTTTGTAGCTGTGTAATATATTTTATAATTCCTAATAAACAGTGTTAATACAAATTTAAAAAATTTGTTTATTTAAATTTTAAAACTTATCATTATTCATAAAAAAAGATTAATATAAAAATGAGGGGGGAGGTGGGGGAATTAGAAGAATGTGACATTCTTTTTAGTCGGTAAATTTAGGAAATGATCAGGGGAAATCAGGGGAAAAGTCGGGAATTTCATTGGTCAAGTTGAGTAGACACCATGTAATAGTTTCTGGTGTTAACACCCTCAAAATAAATTAAACCAAAGTGTAAACTTTTAAAATTTTGGATTATCTCGATTAAATCCGCTTGAAAATAATTGGAAAATTTTCCTGGAGATTATCTGAAAACATTTTTCATATCTAGTGTGAAATGGTACTGCTTGATTCTAGTTGTATCCTGATCTAGAGAGCCAAAGTCGATCAACCCACACACTCCCCTACCTGTTAACAAATATGGCTGAGAAACAAACAAGGTATTATACCAGACTCTCAGCCTCCAGGTTAAAATGGCTGCGGCTTCGATGGGTGCATGGTCTAACGGGCTACTCTCGTGTTAGACAGGACTGCCGAAGATGGGAGATCTGGGTTTGATCCGGTCGGGTGCACTGAGGTGGTTTTCCCTAAATGGTTTACAACTCTGCCACCCGAAAATGCAGATGCAGTTTCTCTAAATTATTTATTTAGCACCGCGTCTTACTACCCGTTCGGGTTATACGCCTAAGTACTAATTACGCTAATGGATTAGGAATTGGGAAGGTTGAATAGAGAAGTGAACCCGCATTTGCGTGGAGGGAGAGTGGAAAACCATTTAGAAAAACCACTCCCAGTTCACCCGACAGAGATTCGAACCTCGATCTCCCCGTCCTCGGCAGTCGGGCTCAACACGACAAGCGCGTTAGCCAACTACGCCACCGAGGCGGGTTTCTCTAAATTAAACCTTCCTAATTCCCAACACATTAATGTGTTTAGCACATAAACGTATAACCCGAACGAGTAGTAATATGCGGTGCTAAAAGAAATGGCTGTGCACCTTGGAAGAGCTTATGGTCGTCACCACACTAGGTGCCATCAAGGGGCATTAAAAAAAACTCATTTTAAACATAAGACACACACACACATCCTTAGGCCGACTTCCACAAAGATAGGTTCAGGTTGCAACCCAACCCCCCTCTTCACATAATCTTACCTCACAAAGAGCTTACTCAAATTGAACATTACTACTACACTGGTCCCTTTATGATGAACATATTAAAAGTGAGTCGTTTAACAACTGAACGTTTGTAAGTGTTTTTATCACTGTGCATTGACAATAGCGGACCCCAGTGTTTGTTGATGGTATTAACTTGGCTCAAGGAGCGCAGATAAACTTCCGTACCCCCTGTCTGTGGGCCTGGGACAACAAACTGTTTACAACCCCAGGTTGTGCCTCGACAGCTCGGCGTGTGGCGGAGGAACAAAGCTGTGTGTGGTGACTCTGTAAGTCGGGCACGTCGTAATAATGCTGCGCACCCGACATATCCTGTGTTCTTGTCGGCGACGGACTAATATGGGGAGCGCTCTCAAGGTTGTCTCAATAAGCAGCGCTGTTCCGACACAGCTCGTGTACACATGGTTTGACGGGAACACTCTGGCTCATTGTTCACTTTCTTATTTACTGTCCTGAAAATATTTATGGCCTCAAAAGTTTTTTCTCTCTTCTTTTACATTCTTAACATAAAAAAACCTACTTTTTATGATAGTGTGGAAGGATGAGGAATGTTGAATTGAGAGGAAGTGTACACTCATTAGCGTGGAGAGAGATTGAAAAACCATTTAAGAAAAAATTCAATACACCAGACTGGGATTTTTTTTAAATATTGAGTTAACAATATGTGGTAGGTGACCTGGCGGTCTAGGGGTAAGGTGTCGGGACTTCTGTGCTGAGGGTCCGGGGTTCAATCCTTGGTCCCGGCACAGATTTAACTGATTGACAAAACCTTCCTTCACCTCTGACAAGACGTGTATTAATCACAACTTGTGAATGTATGGAATGCCAGGCCTACACCGTGGTTCGGATTCCACGTTAAACTGTAGGTCCTCCATTTCATCTAACAATCACCCTACCATTACACATTAGCGTAAGTGCGTATAACCCGAACGGTTAGTAAGACGCAGTGATAATAATAATAATAATAATAATAAGAATATGTGTTGAGTGTTTTCAAAGTTAGCAGATCTTCGTCTACTTTGCATTGTTCCACTATATTAATGATTGTAAGGCAGGGTATTATTGTAATTCATCAACTGATATCTCTTATGTACAGTTTAAACTAACATTGATTATCCTGGCTACACTCCGAACCGATAATTTTATTTTGTGCCTGTAATTATTGTTCCTATTCGATCTGAATACCTTGGCTAGAGTTCTATTAAAAAAAATTAAAAAAATTCATCGTAAATAATAACCGGCTCCATGGTGTAGTGGTCAGTCAGTACACCTGGCTACGGACCTAGTGGTCCCGGGCTCGGTTCCCGGCTGGGACAATGGGCAATCTTCCCCAAAGTGTTTGGTTGGTTAGGTTTTTTTTTAGCGCCGCGTCTTACTACCCGTTTGGTTTTATACGCCTATGTACTAACTACACTAATGGGTTAGGGATTAGGAAGACTTAATTTAGAGGAAATACACCCTCATTTGGGTGGCGGGAGAGTGGAAAACTATTTAGGAAAAACACACCCTCAGTGCACCCGACTGGCATCGAACCCCTATCTCCCCGTCTCGGCAGTCTAGTCCAATACGAGAGTAGCGCGTTAGACCACGTGGCCACCGAAGCGGTTTAAGCTAGTTTTAAGATCATTCCTGGCTCCACATCTTCATACTAACTATTATCACATCTTATTGCGGGTGTGGCGTGTAGACACAACCTCCATAAGTGCACCCTGGGCAATGTTATGTGCCACTATAGTGGCGACCGAATTAGATACATCTCTCCCGGACAAATATGTTATACGCTAAAAATAAAAATAAAATCGTCAACAACCGTTAAGAAAATTAGGCTGCTATGAATAGTGAAGTGTGTTCACATGCTTGATTACGATTTGGATGTTGTTTTTTTTCTCGCAAAAGTATTGTCTGGAGTTTTTTTATTTGGGGGTTTTAACGTGCATTTTATAAAACAGATTTTATATAAATAAACCCACGACTTGGTAGTTACATTCTGATTTAGATAAGAAAAAATATTTTTTTGTCAGCAATTAACGCTACTAAATTTTTTGTTTCATCAATTTATACGTCAAGTCATGTGGTCTGCAGCTGCCACTTAACGTAGATAATATCAATACCAATGAAATAAAACTAGAAATACATTAAATTATTATTATTATTATTATTATTATTATTATTATTATTATTATTATTATTATTATTAGCACCGCGTCTTACTACCCGTTCAGGTTATACGCATTTACGCTAATGTCCAATGGTAGGGTGATTGTGAGATGAAATGGAGGACATACAGTTTAACGTGGAATCCGAACCACGATGGAGGCCTGGCATTCCTCACATTCTCAGGTTGTGATTATTACACATCTTGTCAGAGGTGAAGGAAGGGTTTGACATTCAGATAAATCTGTGCTGGGACCGAGGATTGAACCCAGCACCCCCAGCACACAAGTCTGACACCTTACCCCTAAACCACCAGGTCACCCGCTAAATAGATTAAAATGTTATCGATGTTGGCCACAAAAAATATGTTTGTATTTTATTAAAGGCTCTTCAGACCACAATCATAAAGCTAGTGCTTTCTAATTTTTTTTCATTTGTACCTTTAACACCAAGGCTATTAACTACTTAATCTAAGGTGTAGGATTGATTAGCGTAATTTTAGTGGAAGTGCGTCCACATTAGCGTCGAGGAGTAAAGTGGGAAAAGTACACTGATAAATCACGTGTTAAAAACCACCTCCAGTACGCTCGGGCCGGTATTCGAACACAAGCCCGTGACGGGACTCTAACTTGATGCCAAAGAACACGCGACCACCTGTATGGCTAGTAAGCTTTTTTTAGCACCTCGTTTTTCGGATTATAAGGTTATGGCTTAATGCAATGGTTCTCAAACTGTGACCCGCGAAAATTTTCTGAATTTTATATGGAAAAATCTGTATTTGTAACACATTTAATCACATTGAAATGGAGAGTAAAAAATGTATTCGTTCATTTACTTTATTTAAATGTCCTAATACCATTTTAATTTTAAAAATTACTATGCTATTATTGTTTCTTATCCGCTGGTCTTAAAAATATTCATAATATTCAAAATATTGAAAGACTCGCGTTGCTCGTTGGGGGCTCCGCCCCCAAACCCCCAGTGAGTTTTATTTGCAAGTGGTTGTAAACTAATGTAATTCCAGCGTTGTTTTGAACGTAACAACTTAAAGTTACCGGTATTGTATTGTATATACCGCACCAACTTTAAAGTTACTCCTCCATTTTGATTTTTTTCGGGGTTAAAAATTAAAATTTGAACTTTTTGGAATTTTACCGGCAGTTACATGCTAGAAGCTATAAGTTTGCCAAATTTCAAGTTTCTAGCTCATCTGGAAGTGGGTAAACATTAATGTCAGTGAGTGAGTCAGCCGTGTGGCTTTATAGTAGTATAATAATGTGGTTTGGTGTGATTAGTGATTTACCATGTTCTTTTGTGTTTTAAAATATAGTAAAAAATAGTAGTGTTTTTATTCATTTATTTTTAACTTTTCTAAAATGAAATAACTTAAATATCAAGTTTTTATGATGATAATGCATTTTAATGAGTTGTTAAAATCAAGGCCGTAGCCAGCCAATAATTTCAGGGGGGGTTTGGTGGGCACATCCCCTAATTGCTGGAAGCTAGAAAAAAAAAGTCTAAAGGATAAACAGTTCTAGAAGCTCTCTGAAGTGGTTTTTTCATGGTAAAATAACTCGCTAACTGCCGAAGGCTTTGAAAATTTCTAAATATTAAACACTTTTTGAAGCTCTGTAAAGTTTTTTTATGGTAAAATACCCCCAAAATGCCGACGGCTAGGAAAATTTCGAAATATTTATCACCTATAGTAGCTCTCTGAAGTGCTTTTAATGGTAACACAGCCCCCTAATTTGTATTTGTATCTTAATTTTAATATTGTTTGAACCATAAATAAAGTCATATATATTCTGTTCATAAAATTTCGCGGGGGGTTTGAACCCCCAAAACCCCTCCCTGGCTACGGCCTTGGTTAAAATCATTACTCCTACATATTGATACTTGAATGGAAGAGTTGCTGAGGTAGGTTGTCCGTGTTGGGTTGACAGCCTACACCTAGTGGTCCGTGGTAAAGGAGAATTTGAGAACCACTGGCTTAGTGCATAAGGAAGGTTATATAATAGGAAGTGTACCCGCATTTGCTTGAAGAGATACTGGAAAACCATTTTAGATAAACCACCCGACCTAGATTCGAGGTCATCGGGGGTGTAGTCTACTGCGAGAATAGCGCCTAAGACCATGCGACCACCGGAGCGGGTAGTAAGCTTGCTGAGAGGGAGCTCTCATTGTCCCCTACGGTCAGTTTATCTACCGCGCGCGTTTTGAACACCATTCCGAGTATTTATTTGTCACTCAAGTGTACGTCAGTGACGCCCAATCGTCCTGTAGGGCGCCTGAATGTCAAGCTAGTTGTGTCATTTAGATGAGAGGGGAGGAGGAGAGAATCCTTTTATTTAAACATCAGCCGAGCGTGTCATGAGGCTGGCCTTATCATTCATTACTGTCAACGACGGTTTTGAAAACGTTTGGGAAGGTCTTTTCAGGGTCAATTTGGTGGTGTAAAAAGTTTGATTTGATTTTGGACCCTCAAAACGATAGCAATGATAGTTCAAACATAAGGGTTACCTATACACGGGCTCCCAAACTTTTTAGATCTAAGGAGCCCTTGCACCAGGAAAAAAAAAGTTGGAGCTCTCATAAAATGTTTTACACTAATACCCGAATCGTTGCCGTAGTTAGCTAACGCGCTAGATTCGTGTTGAGCTAGACTACTGAGGGCGAGGAGATTGAGGTTCGACTCTCACTCGGGTGAATTTTTTTCCTAAATGGTTTTCCATCCTCCCTCCACCCAAATGTGGGTTCATTTCCTCTATATTCAACCTTCCCAAGTCCTAACCCATTAGCGTAATTAGTACTTAAAGCGTATAACCCGAACGGGTGGTAGTAAGACACGGTGCTAAAAAAAATTGCTACAGTTAAAATTTACTATCATAAAACAAACGGGAAACATCACTTGTTCTACCTGGGCAAATCTCCTTTATTCATAGTTGGAAGAAGAAAAAATCGGTAATCATAATTAACTTAATGATGCTATTTTATAATGTGAAAAACAGAAAATAATAATATAAATTTACTTTACGTATCCTGGGATAACTGTCGGATCCTAATAAAGAGCTCCGCGGAGAACAGTTTGAAAAACGCTGGTCTAGTTTCTAGAAGATGTATTCTTTAGTCCAATTTTCATAGAAAAAAGCCTTTTATAAAATACAAACCTTGCCTTAATCAAAAACATGTTACTAGTTTATTTGTGTTATTTTATAGATATTGATAGAATTTTTTAAAAGTGATAGCATGATTTGACGTAAGAATACGTGAAACTGGATTTAGTAACTTTTCTAGTTTTACTATGAAAATTTGACTGTATTTCAGCATTCACTTGCAACGGTGAGCATGCGGACAATGGCGTCACTCTGGTCTAGTTTGATTTGCTGGTGACGTGGTGTTAAGGGTTTGAATGCTGATTGGGTGTATTGAGGGTATTTACTTACATGATTTTCTACTCTCTCCCCCCATGCAAACGCGGTTACGTTCCCAAAAATTCAACATGTTTCATCCTTACACCATAGATGTAAATTTGCGGATAGCTCGGATGGATAGTATGACGCGGTTAGTAACAGCCTGTGTGCAGATTTTACTCCGCCAATTTCCACAGCTTGAGCCCGCAATCGAGTTATACCGACTGAAAGATGATGGTGCTAACATTTACCCGTTAATCTCAGTTTTCTAGGCCGGAGCCGCCAGATATTTATTCAAGCATCTCCTCATTTGTCCTCAAGAGGCTGAGTTTGACCCCGTTCTGAACCCACTGCTTCAAAAAAAAAAAATCTGGAAGTGTCGGGGATCGAACCCGGAGCTTATGAATCTGTAGCTATGAACTCCAACTACAAGACCACACAGGCGGTCACCCCATTTCTTACGTACAATAATAATATACTCTAGATGCTACACCATGGTTGTTGCTGTGTCTTGGATCACAATTCTTGAACAAAAGACTCCCTGCCCTCTCCTCCCCCCTCAAAAGAAAAGTATGCAAATTTTCTTTTAAAACATATATATATATATATATATCGCCGCCTCTACCTTTCACAGTTCTACTCAATTGTCTCTGCAGCCTGTCATTACGAGTCCGCCCTGACCTTTTAACGGCGGCGTTTATTCCAGTCTTGGAATGGATTGCGAACACTAGCTTACTCTAGTTCTAATTGGTAACAGACGGACAACTTGGGCGGGGTCTTGAGTCTCTCTGGTATCGCCTTAGGGCGCGTGCCACTAGTACTCTCGTGTTTTCTTTTTAGTTCAATTTTAAAAGTCGTGTTTACTTTACCTTTTTATTTGTATATTTCTTAAAGCCTGCTTTTCTAACCTTGCTTGCACGTATACCTCAGTTTTAGCTTATGTGGTGCTGACTGACAGCTCACAGCTGACTTCTGACGGCTTTGAAAAGCTACCAGATCAAATTATGTATCCCTACGCCGAACCATATGATCTGCAAAAACCATGTCTTTAGCAATTGTCACTTCTGACAGTCAAAATTTAGGTATATACCTAACTGTTGACTGTCAGAAGTCAGCTGTGAGCTGTCAGTCAGCACCACAGAAGATAAAACTGAGGTATAGAAGAAAATAATGCTTTGGTGTTGTAGCGGTGTTTTTTTTGTTTGTTTTTTACAAAATGCAAGGTAAAAATAAATGGTGATAAGTCCTTGGAATCGATTCGGTTTGATCTTGTTTTGATTAACAATTACAGTGAGGGATAAAAAAAAGGCAACGGTCACCGAGTGTCTATTATTTCTCTTGCTCCACTTTGTCTGTTTTGAAATAAAGGGAAAGGTTGTGTTTGTAGGGAAGTATCGTTCGACTTTGTGTGATGTAGTAATTCTGGTTTGATTCGGGCACTGGCGTTAACAGATTGAGCTTGCTCCCCCCTCCCCCCTGCAAGATTTAATTTTCGTTCCCCCTTTTCCAAGTAATCTAACACCTCAATAAATGTTATAAGAAATAATTAATAGTCGTAAATACCCGCCTCGGTGGCGTAGTTGGCTAACGCGCTAGTCGTGTTGAGCTCGACTGCCGAGGACGGGGAGATCGAGGTTCGAATCTCGGTCGGGTGAACTGGGGTGGTTTTTCCTAAATGGTTTTCCACTCTCCCTCCACGCAAATGCGGTTTACTTCCTCTATTCAACCTTCCCAATTCCTAATCCATTAGCGTAATTAGTACTTAAGCGTATAACCCGAACGGGTAGTAAGACGCGGTGCTAAAGCAAAAAAAAAATAGTCTTAAATAATTACTAATTTAGTAGTCAAACCTTCTAATGACTGTTTTAACCTCGGTTGTGTGTTGGGAACGTCATCAGTCAGTCAGCCTGACTGCATGAAGATAAAAAAAAACTGTGCTATTTAAAACCGAGTGAAATAATTGAAATAATGCTATGGCTTTGATATAATTTACAACACTTTGTGATAAACATATTCAACTATCTAAATTGTCAATAATCGGGACATAAGTTATTTAATTACATTTATTTCCACCAAATTTCTAGTAATTCAAAATTATCTCTCGCGGGCCCCTTTATACCAATGGGCCCCCTCGCATTGCAGGTCCTGCGGGCCTGGGTGTTACTCCACTGGATTCGGCACACGACTTAGAAGCACCCGCGTCTTATGGTCAAAGGCAGGGGTGGTCCAACCAACTTGTTCATCCCAAGGGTCAAATCTGATTATCACTTTGTACCGCGGGATAGAGATTATGTTGAAGTAATGCCATCAACTTAATACAAGCCTACAAGCCGCATTTGACCCGCAGACTGCCAGTTGGACCACACTGGTCTAAGGCAGTGTTCCCCAATTTTTCGTCAGTTGGTTACCTCTTTAGGGTCCATGACCTAACCAACATACCCCCTTATAGCTCTTTATAAAAAAAACTGTTATCTTGTAAAGTATAAACTGCCGTTTGAAATTTTAACAAATGACATACTATCAAAAACAAATATTTCATGGTTAAAACACTTTGGGATAGATACTTCCGTGTACCCTCTGTGGCACACGAATCACAGTTTGGTAAACACTGGGTCTAGGATATTAGACTCACATTATTCACCAGGTCGGAGTTCAAACACACTAACAAACACTTAAGTCTGCTGATTTTAAAATTAAAAACAAATTGGTTATGACTTCAAATAGAATTGTACTTAAAAATTGATTTTACAACGGCCTTCGGTAATTTCAGAGCGTTTTAGCGGATTCTGAACTACTTCTACCTTATCTGTTAACGTTCCAGTTTGGACTCGAACCCGATCTGTCGAAAGTCTTGTCAGTGGGGGATTGGCAGGTATTATGTCCGATTCTGACTCGTAAGGAGCAGCTTTTGATCTCGATCAGCTATGTAGAGTTGTTTCACATGTTCTTTTATTTCCCCTACAGGTAAATGCTGGTTTATTTATTCTATAAGCCTTTTTGTCCAAATATTTCTGTTGAATTAAGCAGGAGTCGGCAACCTTTTTGGGGCTTTAATCGACTTTTACATTTATCAAAGGTCCCGCGATCACCCTTAATTTCTTCACTTGACTTTTAATTTTTTTTTAACTTTATACCTCTTGTATCAATTCCTTAAATTCAATATTTCCTTCATCCAATTTTGCCTTTATAGAAAAATAAATATAAATAAAATGTAGATTCAGTTTACCCTGAATGGTCAGTCTTAGTCTTTACCTTGACGGATTACACTATGGCTCTATCTTATAAACTTTACCATAGTGGAATAATACAAGGTAAGCTTGCCTTTTCGTGACGATATCATTTTCTTACGCGTTCGACTGAAAATTGCTGCGAGATCGACTTTTTTGCCGACTTCTGCTGAGATACTCATTGCTAAGCTAAGCTAAGCGATGGTCCCTCTTTTCCCTCACGAATTCAGTGTTGTTTCTTTCTGGTCTGCTCCAGTGAGGTTTAGTTATGATGGCCTTCTCCAAAATATCTATTTGAGTTTATGTTATAGTACTGAGGAAGAAAAGATGCTGCTGTTAGCAGTTGTTTTGGAAGTTGAAGAAAACTTAGGAGGTGGAGGTTTGACTTGTTCAATTAACGCTTCCATCTTAATATAAAAACATTTATTAAATATAAAACCAAAATAGAATATTACTTATATACACGTGAAACAAACTGAAAACAAAACTTTAACACTTCTTTAGTTATTTTCACCAAACCAACACTGCGTCGGTTCAACACGGAGCCCAAGCTGAGTAATGCGCATGCGCAACGTAAAGGCCTGTACACACAGAACGCTAAGCTAAGCTATGATTTGCTCTGCTAACTCTTTAGAATAATAGCGGACCATGTATTTAAATGTGTTGGTTCACACAGAAAGCTAAGCTATGCCTTGCTACGCCGCGCTAGTTTTACGTTGCGCATGCGCTTAACACAGCTTGGGTCACGTGTTAAACAAACACAGTACTGTATTGTTGAAAAGAGAAAAGTAGTGTTTAAGTTGGTTTTCAATTTGTTTCATGTGTATTATGTAATATAATGCTTAGGTTTCAATATTTAATTAGTGTTTTAATATTACAATGGAACCGTTAATTGAACAAGTCCAACAATATCCATGTTTATGGAACTTAAAACCAGCGAATTACATGGACCAAACTCGTAAGGACAGCGCTTGGTTGGAAATAAGCAAGACACTAGATACTGATGGTAAGTAACATTAATTTATTGTAATTATGAACTTATGTTATAATTTTGTGATATTAATATGATTAATATCAAGGGGAGTTGAGTGTTATTGACCCTTGAAACGTGTTTAAAGTGGTTCTGCATAAATATGGTAGATGATACAATTGTTTTTAGCAACAGATTAGATTTGTTACTGGTGTTAAGAGAACTCTTATATTAGTGTATTAGGCTAATAACAACTATAGTAAACCTAATGGTTTTAAAATAATACAAATTAATAAAATTACGTATTATCTCCATACTAGCTTGGTACATTTTATCAGAAACCACTCATCAAAATTAAAACCAAATTTTGCATCATTTTAAAACAAGCCTATATCAACACATTGTACTTGTATTAGTTAAATATCCTTATTGTATAAATTTTATGCTTATTTAAAAACAAAACAAATAAAATACTTTTAACATAAGCTTATATTTCATAAATACTATGATTATTCTAGTACAGAAGCAATAAACAACACCAATAAGCTTATTCCCAAAGTTTAAATTTACCTATTTTCTCTAATAAATTATAGTAGTTTTATTTAAAAATACTACCATTGGGTGTAAAAATGTTATATAGATAAAATTGTGACTGATAAATATAAAATAAACACTAAACCACTTCTAGATGTATTAATAGTTTTTGAATGTGTACAAATTACCAACCTATTTAAGTAAATATTAAAGCCAGCAGTAAAAACATTTATCTAGCTATAAAATAAGAACAACTATAGATAGTTATAGATCTTTAGCACTATATAGCTATAGATAGTTAGCACTACTAAAAACATTAACAACATTTTAAAAATAAAGGGTGGCATTGAAATTTGTGTGGCTCATGTATACGCATACATATTTAGAAATAATTAAAAAAAACTATATTTTGTATGCTGATAACAATAACCTCTCCTGAAGGTAATAGAAAAGGGTCCTGGCCGAAAATTGTGCCTATTCCTCCAACACCGCATACATAAACTCATAAGACGTTCACCATTATCACATTCTTTCTAATTGAATCTGTTGCTTACCCCTGTGAACGTATGTCAGCTGCCATGTTACTCGCCCTTCTGGGACTGGAAAAATATTGTTTGAACACTTCTCTAATTAAGAAAGCCTCCCTGGTTACATTTCCTCCAATTAATTCAGCAGACAGTAGACCACTTGAAGAAAGAGCAGCATTGCTCTCATGTGGTTCGTTTCGGGGGGGCTGTTGCAACAACCCTTCTCATAAAACTATGCAGAACGCATGTAGCTTTAACTACCTTCTCAACCAATTTAACGTCACATTTTAATGGGTGCTCATAAACTCCCCACTGGTTTACTAAAATGCCGAACGTGTTTTCTACGACACGTCTCGCACGAGACAAGCGATAATTGAAGATACCATTTTGATCATTATTGTGCACCTGATCCCGGGGAAATGGTCGCATAAGGTTGCGCCTCAGTAGAAAAGCTTCGTCTCCTACAAAAACGAATGGCATAACCTTCCCAAATTACTTGATTGGTTCATCAGTAGGTAGGTTTAACCCATCATTTTTTAGGGACATTCCAAAATCACTCTAGGTAAAAACACACCCATCACTGCTTTTTCCTTCAGCACCAACACCAATCACTGTGAAGCTTTACCTTGCGTCAACAACGGCCAAAAGAACAATATAATTATTGTACCACACATGGTCTAGTTATTGCACTCTTGGTGATCCAACAGTGCTACGCACATGTACGAACACAACCCCTTTTCACGACCTTCACTCGCACACGCCTTATTTACGTCCACACGCCGCTATCTCACGTACTGACTGTCCCCTCTCGCCTGTAATCACCAGTCTCGCCAACCTCACGCAATAAGTTTCAGTGAGTCTCTTAACATAATTTTTCTTTGTAATTGAAAAAGGTCGTTCCACTGTTTTTTGGTGCTCTTATAACAACATGTTTCCCGTACAGGGCACCAACACAATTGGGAAAGTTCCATAAATCAATAAAATCTTGAGCAGTTGTCAACCATTTTTCATTCAATGGTTGAGTAGCTTCAGGTGATTCCAAATAGAATCATAAACTTCATTAATAATTTCTGAAACTGTTGAGGCTCCAACTCTGTAGTTGTACTCTATTGTTTTCATCCATCCTCCATTAACCATGTACCTAACACATATTTTTGTTTCAACAAAAAAGATTAAAAAAAAGAATGGAAAAAAACTCAGGGATGGACTAAGAGAAGCCCTGAAAAGGCAAAGATAAACCAAAAGTGTGCAGTCAGCCAAACCATATAGAGAATGGAGATACCAGAAGAAGATGGAATTTTGGCTTCCATATTTTTGTAGACGACATTGAGTATTAAGTAAAGACCAGTAGACTTCAATAAAAAATAGCTATATAATTCCCGATTTTCTATAAAAAAACTAAATTAACATAAATTAAAATTATATTTTAAAGAATAATGTCGTCTGATTTTATTTTTCTTGTTTTTCCATAGGACATCATCAAATGTTTCAATAGCTGATGGAAATGAATCGAGGACCACTATGACTGTTGAAAGTGAAAACATGGTGTTGGAAAATAATGAACGCTTTGAGGAGCAGGGGGAAGAGGAAGGGGAGAATAAGAGACCTATTGTGAAAGATTCGCATCCACTTCCGCAAAATTGCCCTACTTTGCAAAAGGTTAAGCAATTCAAAGCTCAACGCGCAAATGCAAACAAGTAATCAGAGACAGTAATATCATATTTATCTGAGTCGAGAAAGGCAATAGAAGAAATAAAACAAAATCGGGATCCTCTATATCTGTTTTTTGCTGCTATGTGTGAGCAGACAATAAAAAATTACCCTCCTACTTAGAGTTAGGGGTACAACGTGATGTTTTTTAACTCTGTGATGAATGCCCAAGAAAACTACCTTTCCAGCCAAACCCAGCGTGTTAATTTAATGCCTCCCTTAAGGCCTTTTTCAACAGGGTCTTCAGAAGCCTCGTCTGGCCAGTTAAGTTGTCAAACGCCTAGTCCTGACATAACTACAAGCGCTCTATACACTCAAATGCAAAATACTTCTGAATCAAATATTCATAACTTGATGGAAGAACCACAGAGTGATTTTCGAGCAAAACTAACATTATGCCAGGAAGTTTCAGTTTTTAAAATTAAATTATTATTTTTTAAATATTTACTAATTTTTCAATTTTTAACTTTATAAGATATGATTTTATAAGATACAATAATTTAAGATTTAATAAATAGCATTGTTTGGTTCTTGTATATGTGTGTGTAATTTTTTTTCTTACCTCAAACAAATAGCTAATCGTTCCTTCGGTGAAATTGGTGTCCCTCCAATTGATATGCATCTTTACGATGTCATCTTTAATCAGAACTAACAGTTCGTAAAATTCGTTTCTATTTAGTCTAAAGTAGTTTTTAAATTTGTCCTCGTCCACTTCCAAGTCTCGCTGAACTAGATGGTAAAATTCTTCGAATGTTTCCCGTTGCAGGTTTATTTCGTGGGTCCAGATCCGTCCTCTACCTCCTAAATTTTCTTCCTCTTCCAAAACAGCTGCTAACAGCAGCATCTCCTCTTCTTCAGTACTATCGTCTGAGCTCAAACAGGATATTTAGGAAAAGGCCATAACTAAAATTCACTGGAGCAGACCAGAACGAAACAACACTGAATTCGGGAAGGAAAAGAGTGACCATAACTTAGCTTAGCAATGAGTGTGAAACAAAATTGACATAGTCTTAGCACAACATACAGTAGCCCCATGGCTTCTTTGGTGCTGACTGACAGCTGACGGCTTTGAAAAGCTACCGGACCAAATTATGTATCCCTACGCCGAACCATATGATCTGCAAAAAACATGTGTTTAGCAGCTGTCACTTCTGACAGTCATAATGTAGGTATATACCTAAATGTTGACTGTCAGCTCTCAGCTGTGAACTGTCAGTCAGCACCAAAGAAGCCATGGGGCTACTGTAGCATAGCTTAGCTTAACATTCTGTGTGTATCGGCCTTTAGTCCGCGTAACTGACTCGATCGTCGGGTGACAAAAAGTTCAAATCTCGTCCGGGTGTATTAGGGATCGCTTCCCTGTTGGATTTATCACCGTGGGTGTCCCGTCCTACACACAAATGATGGTGCACTTCCTCTAAAAATCCCTTCATCAGCTAGTTTATAACTACGTTTTGTCTTGAGGGTCAGCGAGTGGGTGATTGTCTGGTCGGAGGCTGTCGTGTGGAGAGGTCACGTACTCTGTCCCCGTCCGCGGTGACACCTGTAGCTATTGTCAGGTATTGTTTTACTAGTGGTGTGTCTGGTCGCCGAGGCCTTGAGTAATATGCCCAGGACAAGTTTCTCGCTACTCCGCCTTCAACCTGCCAGGGGGGGCCGCCTTAACGGAGCGCTGAGACGTATTGCAGATATGGAGAAATTACGCGTTATTGACAGAGCGAAACGAGGTTAGTTTTTATCTTGACCATTTGACATTTCCTCTGTCTGTATGTCTGTCCAGATCTTTGTTCCGCGATAACTGTCAAATGCGTAAACTCTAGCCTTCTTTAAACAAATTAAAGTTATTTTTAAAAGGATCACAGCGGGACATTTTAAGATAATTTGAGAATTGTTTGAGTGGTTTTGATACCTTGGCACTGCTGCCATTCCCATTAAAAGAAACACAGTAGGTAAAGCCCTCAACACGACGAGATAAGCTATATACCAGGGGTTTCCAACTGACGGCTCACAATTTTTTTTTTTTTTGCAGTCCACGAAGTTTCTTAGAAAAGAAATCTACCGTGGGGAAATTGATGTTTTCATCCGAGAAACCCAAAGTTTTGACTTGCGTGGGAAAAATCAATGAAATCTTCAACTTATATTTTATGTTTAATTTATTCCTGAGATCTATCTACTGATATATTACATTGACGTATCAAAGATAGTATATTTTAGTTGGAAGATTCATTTAGTATGTGACTACAACTGTTTAGATTACAACTTATTTCACTCGCAATTAAATATCTGTTCTCGTTTTTGCATAAGTTGACAAAAAATAACCGATTATGATGCACTAGACCCGGGGTGGGCAACCCTGTGGCAAATATGCCATAAAAGTGTGGCGAATTTGAGTCTGTCAGCTCTCATAGTACAATAAACTTTTTCCTGATGGCGAATGCTGATTGTAACTTGATATTTCCTGCAAATCGTTTGAAGCATTCCTCTTTTTGAATGAGTCATAGACGCATTACTCTCATCCACTCCCCTTTTCCAAGACTTCGTTTCATCTATGTATCTAAATAAGATGATTTTAAAATTCCGCACTAAATTTTCTTAATTTTCAATACAAACAATTTTTATCATTGGAGTCTGCCAATCGTAACTGAGTAGTCAAAATGTACATGTCTTTATTAAACTTGTTCTAACAAAGTGTGCTATTTTAAATGTTCGTTTGAGCAATAGATTTTCTCAATTTTCCCCACTGTGTGGCTAATTTCACTTCTCCACACCTGTGGCCACATTGAAAAAATGTTGCCCACCTCTGCATTATACTTATGGATTCATTTGCGACCCTCGGGCACTTTTAAGTTTGAAACCCCTTCCCTAGAGTCTAGATCATAGAGCCAGCCATGAACCATCGAGCGATGCGACAAGTCAGTAACTTTTGATTTATTTGATTGATTACGTCAGTAAACCCATTATTTGATTCATCAATCTATACCTCAGTTTTAGCTTATGTGATGCTGAGTGACAGCTCACAGCTGACTTCTGACGGCTTTGAAAAGCTACCAGACCAAATTATGTATCCCTACGTCGAACCATATGATCTGCAAAAAACATGTCTTTAGCAGTTGTCACTTCTGACAGTCAAAATGTAGGTATATACCTAAATGTTGGCTGTCAGAAGTCAGCTGTGAACTGTCAGTCAGCACCACATAAGCTAAAACTGAGGTATATCTACTAATTTTTTTTTACTACACTGGATATCATCGCTGAGGGAACTGCATGGTTACTATTGGGAAACAGCGTTGTCATTCTCTCGTTTTCTTGTGGTCACTCTCCTCTCAAATATAAGACAAGTTTCGCAACACTTGTTAGTCGAGTTTGCCAGTAGCTCCTTCTTACCCCAACACACCACCTTCTGGCATAACTGAAAGCGAGAAGATTTGGAAACAGTTAAATGAGAGAGAGATAAACTTTTCTCCATAAGACCTGCAATTACCTCAGCAATGATATTAGGTGTAGTCACTTGACGGAAAAGTTTTGCATTCATTTTAAAAACAAACTTTTTTTTTTTACTCTCGCCAGTCGTCACGCAGTTTTAGGCGCCAAGTTAGCAATAGGCTTGGACTGGTTTTGCCGATAACTAGAAGATAAAAGTTCGATTCTCGGCCGGGTGCAAGGGCTGTAGTTTTTCCATTAGGCAATTAACACTGTGGTCTTTGAATCACTGCTCCGCACTAATGCTGGGTCTATTTTCTCTAAATGCCCCCACATATCTCATAATGACCTTGATCAACTCATAGCTGTAATAAAAGCTTAAAAGGCAAATTCACCTGTGACACTTTTTTTTTCCGGCAGTGCCCGGATTCGAGCCTGGGACTCTTGAACTGAGCTAGAGACCATCTCATGGCCCAATAACCGGGAAATTAGATACAAGATTACGCTCGGACCAAAAAACGTTCCGAAATGTGGTTTTCTGCATTCTTTATTTGACAACAGCGGAATTGGGATCAATTCATTTTTACTAAAGTTTTTACTTTTTTACCTCCATTACTGTTTCCAGCCTGTGGTGGCTTCATATGCTGTATAGTCTAATTTAAGACCAAGATGGGCACAGCATCCAGTTCCCGGCCGTTAGTTTATCAATGTGAAAGGGTTAACCCATATTTTCATCAACACTAATTTTTTCGGCCATGCCAGGAATCGAACCTGGGACCTTTAGATTAATAGGCACACACGCTACCGACCGAGCTAAGGTGTCTGACTGTTTTTTAAGTTAGAAAACAAAAATTCGCACCACGATGCTACGTCTGGTTCAAGCTGTATTATCGCAGGATTCTGGTGGAAGAACGGTATTTGACAATTACATAAACTACTAAAATAATCTTAATATATTCTTAGGTTAAAGTCATATTATCTTCAGTTGTCACGTTTGATATATATGATCATTAACTTTTATTCATAATATAGTGAAATGTTATTAATGTTGACAAAAAAAAGTTTGTATTTTATAAACGGGTTTTCCTATACAAATTGGACTACTACACCTACCGAATTCACGCTTTTTTATCCGTGGGGTGAGACAGGCTCTTGGGCTATATTTAATGTGGGGTGGAAGGGAAGGTGAGTTAAATACAGTTTGTTTTTTTGCAGTTTTTATATCAAAACATATTTTGATGAAAAGAAATCAAGTTTTTCTCCAGTACAAACGTAAGAGTTTAACTTTCTTCATATGATGATATCAACAATTCTTGAATATCTGTCAAGGGTGAACTGGAATTTAATGAGAACTTTTTATTTTGATTTAAAAAAGTTTATCATCTAATGCCGCTATGCTCATGAGAGATATTCAATAACTGTTTACATCACCACGCGAGCAAAATTTTATTTATTTTGACCAATAAAATCTTTTGTAATAAAAATCGAAAAAAGACTGTCCTTAACTCGGTTTCCCTTCCACCCCTTCACAAGATGAATTCGATTTCTCGCAAAACTTGACACTTCGTTATTGCCACATTGTAATAAACATGGAAGTATTCTACTCGCTAATAAACCTGACACCCTCACTGGTGGACACGTAAACTAGGGTTTGGTTCGCCGATGATGAGGCGGGAGAGGGAGATCTGGGTTCTAGTCGCGGTCGGCTGTATCAAAGTGGATTTTGCTTTGATCTTACACACTACCTTCATGCAAATGCGAATACATTATCTTTAAATTCTACTTTCCTCATAACTACACCATAAGGTTGGTGACCTGGTGGTCTAGGGGTAAGGCGTCTGACTTCTGTGCTGGGAGTCCGGGGTCCAATCCTCGGTCCCGGCATAGATTTATCTGATTGCCAAACCCTTCCTTCACCTCTGACAAGATGTGTATTAATCACAACTTGGGAATGTGTAGAATAGCAGGCCTCCACCGTGGTTCGGATTCCACGTTAAACTGTAGGTCCTCCATTTCATCTCACAATCACCCTACCATTACACATTAGCGTAAGTGCGTATAACCCGAACGGGTAGTAAGACGCGGTGCTAATAATACACCATAAGTGTGGATACAAGAATTTTTTGGACGGGTACTAACTAGGACCCGGAGCGCTTTAACAAAAATCGACCTGACACGTCCTACTTGGGGGAGGTGATTGACGATCCAATAAGAAATGAACAATAAAATATTTGTTAAAAGTTTTTTTTTGTTCTCGCAGTAAAAGGGTAAATCGGTCAAGAGTAACAAACAGTTTTTGATTTGTTAGTTTAGATTACACCACAGAGAAAAAACTGTTTTAGTGTCAGTTATATTCACTTCCCTACGCAGGTTTTTATATCTACCAGGTTTCACTTGGTTCTAGTTTGCTAAACGTAGCATGACTTAAGTATGTTTACTCATCGTTGAAGTTGTTTTTCTATAGCATTTTGGCTATTTCTGAGGTGCCGCGCTTTGCCGTCTGTCTGAAAAACGAGGCGAAATGAGGATGTATAGGAAGGGGGTCATTTCAGAAACAACGTGATTTTTTCTATCTTAAATATTTTTATAAATTGGCTACTACTTTAAAATGATTGAAATAGTCTTACATAAAAAAAAGGCTATACGATACCAAAAAAAAAGTATTCACTATAAAGAAAATAACAATTTTCTCATTTTCAATGGTAAAATTTGTTACCTGCCATCGGCAGGTCGTTAAAAAATTGGTCACAAGTCGGCGAAATATACGAGTGCTTCGCAAAGTTTAATATCGGTTTAAAATCAGTCCATAAAAAATACGCCAAATTTTAATATAATTTTTTTTTACAAGTATATACACATACATTTATTTTGCTTTTTTAGTTTTGCATAAAGGCCTACTTAACACAAGTAAGTATTTTTGCAATTTTTTAAACAAAACATCGCCCCTGTTTAGTGATCAGAGTTTCTGGCTACATATCCAGAAGTCCCTGGTTCGATTCCCGGCTCTTCTAGGATTTTTCTGTTAAGCAGTGGGTCTGGAACGGGGTCAAACTCAGCCTCGTGAGGACAAATGAGAAGCTACTTGAATAAATAAGTACCAATTCTGATCTAGAAAACTGGGACTAACGGCCGGAGGGCTAGTTGTGCTGACCACATGTCACCTTCTATCCGCAAATGCTGGCTTTATCAAATGGCGGCGGTCACTCGGTCGGTATAGCTCGCTTGCGGGCTCACACCACGGATTTATAACAAAGCACTTTTTTTTATCAAAATAATAAAAATATTGCCTTAGTATACATACGTTTAGTTTCATTTCCTACACATAATAATCTGGACAGTTCTTGAATATTAGCTATAGGTATCGCTGCATTTGAATATTACCTTTTCACTTCATTTAAAAAGTTTCTGTTTAGATACCACTTTGCTCATGGCTCATGAATCATGACAAAATTTGAGAATACCAGAGTGTGAAAATTAAAACAAATGTATCTACTTAAGGCCCTTGGCCCTGTCGAGTGCAAGTCTAAAACCTCTTTTGTGGAGGGTGGGAGGGTGAAAGGCGTGGCGTGGTTTCACAACCGATCAAAATATCCTTGAACGCCAACAAGAACAGATGGATCACGGGAAAATAGATGGTGCTAGCTACCGGACATCATACGTTTGGAAATATCAGTTTTCTCGAGAACGAGTGAAATTTTTATAGTAATATTTTCAACACCTTTTCTAAAATAATGTATCAATGTTTATTAGGTGTTACATTTTCTTATTTTTTGTTATAAAGCCGGCGGCAGTTTTCTATTGAAAAATGTCTGATCAATATTTGATCACTGTTAAAATTATAGAGGTGTGTCTATAAACAGTATAACTTAATCAACATTCTTCTATTCTTGAACAAACCGTTTCCAAAAAGAAAATTTCAAAACAATAAAAATTCTTGAAGATAACCGTTTGTTCCCATGGCTCTGCATTTCCACGCCAAATGAAAAGGGCCAATTGCCTTAAACAATATTTTATTTATTTTGGCCAACATGTTTTTTGTTATAAAACAGTATAAATACTTAATAAATTCAGGTTCCCTTCTAACCCACATTAAATTCTTCGAGGGGGCTCATATTGGACGAGTTTCTCCCCAAAGATAGTACAAAAACTCTTAAACCTGTTTTATCTAGTGATCACTTCTCGGTTAATCGGTTAACCCGATACTTCCTCTGTAATGGAAACGCCAATCCTGCGACCAAACTGAATCTGGTTCTCGCGAGTAACAGCTTCACTTCCGCTCCAGACCTGACAGTGGCGTGGTGTGGTTTACTTGCGTGGGAAGGTCGGTGACATAATGCGGTGGGTCGGGGCTAGCTAGATCCGCGGATAACAACATTTTAATTACCTGTTTTATTTGTCTGAGAAAAACTTACAAATTCATAATATTTAAATGGGAAAAAACACATCAATTTTAGTATGCTGTTAGTTTTCAAGGCTGAGTGGTCAGGTAAACAAACTGCAGATATATTGCACTTTAGTTTTATCCCAGGTTGTGCCTTAAATAATTTGCTATTTTCGTTTAGGCTCGTCCTTTATTTATTTATTTGGTGCTCACTTTTTCGACAGGTTTGTTGCCTTGATCAATTAGTCTGTTTGAGGTAACCCATCAGTTACATTCGTGGTCTTCCATGTTTCCTTCTCCTTCCCTCTTTACCTTCTATGGCATCATTTACTAAGACGTATCTTAGATTCACAGAGTAACGTACACAATGGTTCTATTTTCAATTACCTTTCTACCCGCCTCAGTGGCGTAGTTGGCTAACGCGCTAGTCGTGTTGAGCTCGACTGCCGAGGACGGGGAGATCGAGGTTCGAATCTCGGTCGGGTGAACTGAGGATGGTTTTCCCTAAATGGTTTTCCACTCTCCCTCCGCGCAAATGCGGGTTCACTTCCTTTAAATTCAACCTTCCCCAATTCCTAATCCATTAGCGTAATTAGTACTTAAGCGTATAACCCGAACGGGTAGTAAGACGCGGTGCTAAATAATAATAATAATAATTACCTTTCTTTGAACTAATTTATTTTATCAGCGTGTCTTACTACCTGTTCAGGTTATACGCATTACGATAGTATATATGAGGAAGGAAGCATTTTAGAGGTAATATGCCCGCATTTGCGTGGAAGGGGAGAGGTAAATAATTTATGGAAAACAACCCTCATTAGACCCGACTGGGATTCGAACCTCGATCCACCCACTATCATCAGGCCAGTACAATGCGTGAGTGACGCTTTATACCATTATTATTATTAGCACTGCGTCTTACTAACCGTTCGGGTTATACGCACTTACGCTAATGTGCAATGGTAGGGTGATTGTGAAGTGAAATGAAGGACCTACAGTTTAACGTGGGATCCGAACCACGGTGGAGGCCTGGCGTTCCACACATTCACAAGTTGTGATTAATACACGTCTTGTCAGAGGTGAAGGAAGGGTTTGGCAATCAGATAGATATGTGCTGGGACCGAGGACAAATTAATGTTAGTGTGGAGTGTTTAATAAGCCTATTACTGTAGTGTCATTATCACGTGATTTATATTATCTTTTCAAACATCAATAAAAATATTTAGCACCGCGTCTTACTACCCATTCGGGTTATACTCTTAAGTACTGATTACGCTAATGGATTAGGAATTGGGAGGGTTGAATATAGAGGAAGTGAACCCGCATTTGCGGGGAGGGAGAGTGGAAAACCATTTAGGAAAAACCACCCCCAGTTCACCCGGCCGAGATTCGAACCTCGATCTCCCCGTCCTCGGCGGTCGAGCTCAACACGACTAGCGCGTTAGCCAACTACGCCACCGAGGCGGATAAAACATCAATAGAATCGTCTATATTGTGTAGTGTATCTTAGCTCGGAGGACTGGGGTTCAATCCGGATCGCCTATATTGTTAATGTATCCATTTGTCCCTCTCCTCATACTGGTTTTCCATGTTCGCTTCAGGTAAATGCAGATACACATGTACATATCTACCCTCGGCATTTCTCAAAGTCCTGGTCGACGATCTTATGTAAAAGAAAAATATTTAAATTTGCCAAAACTAAAATAAAATTAACTTGATTTAGATTATATAATCACTGGAAATAAATCTTTAAATGATATGTTTACAAAGCTAACCAAACAAATTTAAGGTGGGAGTGTATTGAACGCGAGTTATTGCCAGTGTTTTTTTTTGCAGTTTTTATATCAAAACAATTTTTTGGTCCAAATGAATCAGATATTTCTCCAGTAGAAACATAAAGTCTAATTATCTTTCCATGTTGACCTCATCACTTCTATAATATCTGTTAAAGGTGTCCTGAAATTCAATTGTGACTACTCTCTTCATTTAAAAAGTTTGTCATCTAATGCCGCTGTGCTTACTAAAGATATTCAAGGAATGTTGATATCAACATGTGAAGAAAATTAAACTCTATGTTTATCCTGAAGCAATATTTTATTTATTTATGCATAAACGCTGCCCTTAACTCATGTTGTCTACACTTCCACCTTAAGAAAGCGACTCGCACGAATAAAAGTATATTGGCACAGCATCATGATTCATGACCCAAATCGATAAATTGTTTTGTTGTGAAAAAGCTGCGATTTGATTTGTTTCGAGTCTCCACTCTCTTAACTTCTCCCTTTCCATTGGTTGCTTTTTTAAAATGCAGAGTAAAAGTACTTCAAGATTTCGTGGGAAGTCTTAGCTTTCTTACTGTCGTTTTTATTGTGTCGTTATCTCGTCGTAATAGACTGCAATTGTTCCAGTTGTTGGGGCACAAGCGCAGGAAGTCGTCTGAAGCAGCCTCGCCATGTGCATAAAGAAAGACCTTCCTGAATCTAAGAGACTTCCCGCAAATAAAATAATAATAAAATGAGTCTTCACAGTCGACAGTGGGATAGTAAAAAAAAAAAAAGTTTTGTCTTGTCGCTGAACTCAATAGCTGTATTTTACATTCACCGGATAGCTATTGACTATACGCCCAGAGGTTGGTATTCAGACCGACAGACTGCAATGACGGTTACCCCCCCCCTTGCCCTCATATCGTGGTTTTCAATTTTCTCTCCAGGCAAATTGTTTATATGTTATTTCTTTAACTTCCCTTGGTCCTTTTCCATTTTATCGCCAATCACCTGACCCAAATCTATGCGTGAGAGGCATTCTCCTCCCCCCTCTCCCCCCCACCCCATTAGTTTGTGAATTCCTATTTGCCCACGTCTTAATGGCTCATTTCACCACCAGCGGGCCATTTTCAATAGATTTTGACACAGTTTGTTCATATAAGTTAAATTGATTACACTTAGTTGTTTGGAAAAGTGTTAACTATAATCAAAATACCATAAAATTCAAACTAAAGGTTTTGAATGAAAGAAAATACAGCTCGAGTTTTTTTTTTTTTTAGAAAATTTTTTGTCTCTGTAATATCTTCTTGCTTTAAAGACTTGCTTTGTTTGTGTCGTGAACCATGAATGAAGTGGTTTCTTGCGGTGTCCTCGCGTGGCTGTCACCCGCACATTTCTCTGTGTCCACCAAAGATTAATATGAACACCATGTGTGTCACGCTTGTGGTCAGACACAAAACAAGTGAAGGAAAAGAAAGTTACTGGCTGTCATTGTCGGACGAGATGTATTTAACTTCTTTTATTCGACCGCGTATTGTAAACAAAGTAGTCTGAAGAATCGAGCGGATGATAGCCATTAGGAAAGTTAATGGTTTTCCCTTGTTCACGTGAAGGTATACCCTGATTTTGGTAGGAAGGCCTGTTCTGGAAGGCCTTGTTTTGTACCAGAATCTTATGTTATAGTAGTATTTTGGTAGGATACTGGTACGAAACAGGTCCTTCCAGCATGGTCTTCCTACCAAAATCAGGGTGTAAAATCAAAATCCGCTGTTGAGTGCTTCTATCAAAGTTTTTATCTATCAATTTTTTCATTTTAATTTTTTAATTTTTTTTATGTATTTAACGTGTACCATCTGAACGTACTGATTATATAAGTACATGGCTTATAATTTTTAACTTAAAGCTAGAACGGACACAACATCCATTCCCCGACCGTTAATTCATCAATAATAAATGGTTTGACCATGCCAGGAAATGAACCCGGAACCATTAGCTCAGTAGATATACACGATGCCGACTGAGCTAAGGAGTCGGGCTTCTAATTTATCATTCAGAATAATTATTGACACATCCTTGAGTTGTATAATTAAACTAGTGATGGGTCGGTTCCAGTGACTTTAAAAAAAATTACTTTCGCATGTAGAGAAAATATTAAAGGCTTAATCGTGAAAAGTTTTGACGCGGTAAAAAAAAAATCTTAGACTTGGAACACCAGGGCTCGAATCCCGGACACTCTAAAGATTGTTTTATAATAGACTGTATTCTCCACCCTCTGTTCAGGATAACGCTGATCTGTTTTTGTCTCAACAGTCCACATGATTACTCTATGTGACTAAGAAGTCTGTAATCCTTCCTCGCCGGGATTCGAACCAAAGTTTCTCACAGGTTATTAAACAGATCCTGTTCCACAGTTCCTCCACGATCTTGCCTACGGCCTAGACCAAAATACAAGTATATAACTGCATTTATTTACCTTCACTCATGGCGTGTTGATGAATACAAGTATTACGAGATATGCAAAACAAAAGAATAGACAATTTTATTGTTACGCAAGGGGCTTCCTATGGATATAGTTGCGTAAACATCAACACACGTAAATAAGAAGTCACACGGTATTTAGGAATATCCGGGAATTTAATGGCATTCAGAATGGCAACCTTGCGTTATGAACCGCGCGAAGATAACAGGTGGTATTGAATTATTGGGTCCTGACTATATAGCTCCCTCCCACCCGCTCAGGTTTTTACACACGCCAACAACAGCGAAATTATATTAAACTCCGAATCGCTTGTGCTTCATCTGATTTCGCCTCATATTAATACTTAAGAAACTTTTACCCTATTGGGTTTTAATTTTTTTTTTATTATTTGGTATACTAACGTTCATTTTCACCCTCCACGGCGGCTGCATGGTCTAAGGCGTCACGCTCGCTTGGTAGGGTTGATTTTTTTCCTAAACGGTTTACCACTCTCCCTCCACGCATATATTTTCTACCGTCTTCATTCCTACCCCATTAGTGTAAATAAACAGAGAGCCCGAACGGGTAGTAAAATGCAAAGCACAAAACACAACGTACATTTTATGAACCAACTTTTTTTTCACCACGTCTTACTACCTGTCCAGGCTATACGCATATATGATAATTACATCTAATGGGGTATAGATGAGAAAGGAAGTGTTTTATAGGTAATGTACCCTCATTTGCATGGAAAGAAAGTGGGAAACCATTTAGGAAAAAAATTCAGTAGACCCGACTGGAATTCGAACCCCTATTTCCATGTGATCAGCAGGCCAATCGATCACGAGAGTGACGCCTTAGACCATTAGACCTCTGAAGTGGTTATATGAACCAATTGGTTATATTACTGCACGACTAACTTAGCTATAGAACAACCGCAATAGCCAGTCCTCTGGCTGTAAATTCATCACTGTGAAAGAAACCCTAATTTTAGAATCAAACTCGAGACTCTTAAGCACGATAGGTGGACGCAATACTGACCGAGAAAATGAGTCTAACCCCCGGGATCCGAACCGGAAAATTCGTTCGAAATAAGGTCGGGAAAGCTTGAAGGCGTCGCAGTGTATCACTCCTGACCATAATGCGAGGCCTCAACCCTAGTATCGTGACCTTCTATCATTGATGGTAAGAGAGCATACCCACTTCGGTGGCCACATGGTCTATTTCGTCACTCTCGAAAATATACTAGAGTGCCAATTACGGGTAGATCCGAGCTCGAACCCCGGTCAAGTATATTGACGGCACTTAGTAAATACCCATTTTCGTGGCCGACTGGTCTAAGGCGTCACTCTCGTGATCGATTGGCCTGCTGATGATGTGGAGATCGGGGTTCTAATCCCGGTAAGATCTACAGAGGGTGGTTTCCCAAGCTCCTTCCACACAAATGTGGGTATATTACCTCTAAAATGCTTTCTTCCTCATTCCTACTTCATTAGAGTAATTCTCGTAAATGCGTATAACCTGTACAGTAAGACGCGGTGCTAAAATAAAATGAACAAGATAAGAGAATGCACCAGCATTCGCATTCGCCCCACCCGCCACCAAGTTGCCAATGGTTTGTGAGTGAAGCGTTGCTAACCTTGTCGGTTATATCAGGCGTTACGTCACCAGTGCCGGTACCTGATCGCGCGACGGTGTTATGGATTGTGTCCGCTCACATAAGGCGGTGGTTGGATCAGGTCGAGTGGCGGCAGGGCGTGGTCCCTGGCCTACCTGGTAACCAAGGTAACCTTGGTCGCAGCCTCCGGGGATTGTATCACACTCCATAGCCCCCACATAACTAGAGCAAGATTCTGGTTAGAAGAACATTAATCGACAGTTATTAAACCTACAATAGTTTTCATTGGAAGAGCCTTTTAGAAAAAACACACAGTTTTTTAGCGACGGAAATTGATAACATTCTACTCTATTATGAGTATATATTCTGTTTTTTCTTCTTTAGAGGCTTTTGGCCTTCCATTTCAAGGGTTTTAAAGGCTATCCTTACATCTTCTCCTAGGTCTTCCAGGTTTTCTTCTCACTGGAGGACTTTCACCTCTTGCTATTTTGACAATTCTGTCTGCTTACATCCTCTCAATATGTTGGTTCCATTCTCTCCGACGTGAAGTTATCCATTCAGTGATGCGCGTCTGGGCGACATCATTTGTAGCCCATTTTGTGGAAAGATTAACCAATACCAATGTTTCTTTTCACAGGGGACGACAGATTGTATTAATCGTACAACCTTTCCTTGGAGTCTCTTTACATGTCCTGATGAGATGAGGTGATGGTGATAGTGAGTATAAGGGTGTGGAACCAAAGGAAAGACTTCCAAACCTAAGCATATTCATCCAAACCCTGGTGACCGTTGTAGTAATTCCCCTTTTGGGAAAAATACCCAAGGTACCAACCGGGAATCAATCTCGGGACCTCTAGACTCTTAGCTAGGTGCACCGACCACTACACCACGGGTCCGGTCAATGACGAGGTTGAGTTGACCAGATTATCTTATGTTCTCATTTCTTTCTTTGTCGAGTAGCGATTTATTAGTGATTTTTCTCAATACTCGCATTTCTGCGGCCTCCAGCCGTTAATTTATAGGTATTAATATATCTTACAAAAGTGACAGCTGCAGATAACGTGAGCTGACTTAAAAAAAACACATGAAAGTATACCTAATAACATTTCTAGCTCTTTATTTTCTTCCCTAGCACCGCGTCTTACTACCTGTTCGGGCTATACACTCCCTTCCTATTAAAATTGGACTGTACTTTCATGTATGCATATGTCTAGCGATGTGATCTGCAGCTGTCACTTGATCTCGCGCGGAATTTTTTCTATGTAACAATATATTTACATCACAGTATCGGATGTTCTCACTGCACACATACCCACATTAGCCTATGCACGTGCGCGTGAAGTTTTTCATCGTCGTATTGCGTTTCAAAGTTATCATTGATTTATAGTCGTGCAATTTTTGATCTGGGTAGCTCGTGAAAGGATATGAAATTTTCAAAGTCATCTTCCGTTCTTAAGGTGGGATGGAAGAGGACTCAAGAAAAGGCCAGTGTTTTTGTAGTTTTTATGGCAAAACTTTTTTTTCCCCCAAAAATAAACAAAATATTGCTCCAGTACAAACATATAGTTTAATTTTATTCACATGTTGATATCTACAGTTCCTGAATATCTGTCATGAGCATAGTGGCATTATCTAACAAACTTTTTAAATGTAGATAAAAAGTTGTCATTAAATTCCAAAACATCCTTGACTAATATTCATGAAATTTTGAGGTCACCATGTGAAGAAAATTAAATTCTATGTTTATACTGGAGCAATATTTTTTTATTTTGGCCAAAAAAAAAGTTTTGCCATAAAAACTGCAAAAACACGGGCTTTTTCTCTTGTGTGTCCCCTTCCATCCCACCTTAAGGTGTTTGGCGACGAATGATCTAAGCCTCTTAAGGTGTCAATCTCGCAATAGATTATACGCCTATGATGGGGAGATCGGGGATTTAACCTCGGCTGGTTGTATTTAGGGTGGGGGGTGGTTTTTTTTCCTGATTTGAAATCACTGTGATTTTTACCACGCTAATTAATGCGGATGCGTGTTGAAAAAGAAGTCTTTTGAAAGCTTCCCTTAAAGTCATTTTTACTGAAACCTATTAATTAAAAACATTATTTAGATATTTAAAGTTCATTTTCTCAAGAACACCGACTGTATCAACACGAGATCTACACATTAACTTAATTTATAACAGTAGGTCTGATACTATACACCCAGCCCTAGCGTGGCGGTATATACTAATTAGATATCAGGACGGACCCGTAATTAAATGATAAATAGCTTCATCACTATCGGCCGAAATTAAACCTAGGTAGTCAAAACTTGTGGCCAGGATCTATGCGCACCTGGAAAACATGGAAAGCGTTGAAATTGAGTAAATTTCTTTTTACACGTAAAAGTCAATAAAATTGTAAAAAATGCTACTGACATTTTCTGGTATTTTTGGTATAATTTGCTGAAAAAGAGGTTTAAGAAACGTAGCATAAACTATTAGTTCTGTTTATGTTTATTTATAAAAACCGTTGACAGTCTCCTATGTTTCAAATTCCACCGCCCGTAAATGCACCAGCCTGTCACTTTTATGGAAAAGATGCAGAAAGGAGTAAATATATTAGATAACCAAATATATTGTATCGTCAGATTATAGCTTTCAAACAAGTTTCACTTTATTATTTAACAATTAGTCTGTATTTTTAAGGATTGCACAAGTAGGACAGAAGCTGGTTTAGTGTCTCGCTGGTCACTAACACACCTATTTTAATAATCTCTTCCCTATTTGTAAATAGACTAGCCCACCTGAAAATAATTGGATCAATTTTTAATCCGTTTTCAAAGGCAGGGATGTCAGCATTAGGTGTGTTGTTGACACTGTTGCCTTATTTTTGGTTACACAGATCACAACGACAGTAATGATCACCATAAAATTTTAGGGGCGCGGGGGGGGGGGGGGGGGGGGGAGGCTGCATGTGTGAAGGGTTATTAGCAGGTTCGATTTTTAATGACTAAAATTGTGCCCAGAAACAATGAAAAAATTACCACTTAAAGTTAAAATAAAAAAGTCTGACTTAAACCGTTAAAAGTGTTTGTAAGTATGAAACAATCTCAATTTGTTGAGGAATAGTATGTAACATAAATGTCACTGGAAGGCAGCGCGCAAATATATATTACATTAATGTTGCATAATATTACCCTCAAAATTGAGCTTGTTTAATAATTTTTGAATGGGTTAATGACTAAAAGGCTATTCAAAAAAATGTTTGATTTACTTTATTAAAATTGCATTTTCTTTAATATTATTGTGTCAAGTATTAAATACAAATCCCTTGCATCGGTGATTACAATGTCTAATGCGTCACCTTAGTGTTGGACTGGATTGCCGTTGACGGGTAGATCGGTGTTAGAATCTCGATAAGGTGTACTGAGATTTTTCTCTAAGTAGGTTCCCCACCCTCCATCTACGCAAATGAGGATATATTTCCTCTAAAGTTCTGCCTACCTCGTCTTTATTCGACTAACGTAATTAATGTATGCGTATAAACCGAACGGGTATTGAGACTGGATTAAAAAAGAATTAGCAAAAATAACGCGATTTTTATTTATATCTTTGCATGTAAAATACTGGGGTAGTGGGGGGGCGGCTGGAATTTACTGAAATATCTCGGCATCTAGGGAATTTCAAAACTTACAAAGCTTGTCAAACCTGGTGTGGTTGATCAGTTTAACTAACCACTTAGCTAAGATTACCTCTAGTTGTATACATTCATTTTATTTCAGATACTTTTTTTTTTAGCACCGCGTCTTACTATCAGTTTGGTTTATACCTCTATGTACCATTACACTAATGTGTTTGGGATTAGAAAGGCTTAATTTAGAGGAAATGCACCCGCATTTTCGTGGAGGGAGATTGGAAAACCATTTAGGAAAACTAATCTTGGTGCACCCGACCGGGATTGAACCCCTATCTTCCCGTCTTCGGCAGTCTAGTCCAACACAAGATTAGCGTGTTAGACCACGCAGCTACTGAAGTGAGTGATACTAATGTTATTATAGGGTCTCACCAAGTTCCCCAAAATAATGTGTGGAGTAGATTTTTTAAGGCATACATGAGGTTTAATACCCACAGGGCATGACTACATCAGGTACCTCATACACATAATGGACTCCTAACCACTTGCATTTCTCAACTTGACGTCTCCTGTCATCAAACCAAAGCCACTCAGTGAACTCAGCACTTTGCTTCTTACTTTGGTACCATAAATCTGGTGCTAAGTAGCTAACTTAGAACCTTCATGTAGTTTGTAATTTTTGTATCAAAATATCCTGGTATTTATCAAATTCTCCTTAAATAAATAACAGTAAAATACTAATGACATTGGTGCTAAATAATTATTAAATTAATTCTTGTGCTTACATTATCAACTTGCTCAAAATCCCCCAAATAAATAGAATGGTTATTAAAAAAGACACGGCAACCATTCAAACAAATCTGTAGTGCGGGTTAGCATTAACTGCAACTACCAGGGGCTACGCCCCATTTTACGTAAACATTATTAGATGATTGAAATCGAACACGCCGCCTGCCGAGTTGAGCAAAAGGTCAGCGGGCCGAACTCTGACTCCAGAAGAGACCCCTGGATTAAATCCTGACGCACAAGACTGTGATTAAAAATATTTTTCATCGTTTCTTGCATGCATACTTAATTTCCTATCATTTTTACCACCTATCAGAAGTAAGCTAGAAGATTATAAAAATAAAATTAGCAACTCACGTTTTGATATTTCACTTTTTTTTTTATAGAAATAACAAATGAAATAAATAAACATTTTTACCCAAACGTATTATTTTGCATGTGATTGAATTCAATAACCAACCAAGAAAAGTAGCCTACATAGCCTTACAAAATGGTAGGAAAAAAAATTGAGTAAAACTTTTTGCAAAAATTGCTATTCTCTATATTTAGTTACACAGTACAAGGAGTCAGGCTCGCAATTGACTGCACTGGTGATGGGGAGGTTGAGGTTCGAATATCGACCGGGTGAGATGAAGGGCTGAAAGGGGTGGGAGGTTCATGAATATAATTTAATCAGTATTAATTAATTAATAGGTATTTATATTATTTATAAAACGTGACAGTTGTAGATAGCATGACGTATGAATACGTGAAAATGGTTTTAGTAATCATATAACTGCCAATAAAGTTCCTTCCAATCTAAATCAGACTACAGTAGCCCCATGGCTTCTTTGATGCTGACTGACAGTTCACAGCTGACTTCTGACAGTCAACATTTAGGTATATACCTAAATTTTGACTGTCAGAAGTGACAGCTGCTAAACACATGTTTTTTGCAGATCATATGGTTCGGCGTAGGGATACATAATTTGGTCCGTTAGCTTTTCAAAGCCGTCAGCTGTCAGCTGTGAGCTGTCAGTCAGCACCAAAGAAGCCATGGGGCTACTGTAGTAATATTAAAATATATTTTGGTTCAAATATATATAACATATGACTTTTTATTGTCGATTGCGTATATCCCGAATTGGTAGTAAGACACGGTGCTAATAATATAATAATAATAATAATAATAATAATAATAATAATAATTTATGGTTGATTATGTCTTAATATTGACCTAAAGACCCAGAATTCTACTACTGACAGGTCCAGGTCCTAAAACGTATCACAATGAAATTAATTTGTTTGCTTTCATTAAATGGCGAATTAGTGGCTAAGTACAATCCATCCAGCATAGGCGTGTTGGTAACTGACAGCTAGCATAAGATTTTTATTACATTGTTGGAGAGTCACTAATCTGGGAATATTATTATTATTATTATTATTATTATTATTATTATTATTATTATTATTATTATTATTAGCACCGCGTCTTACTACCCGTTCGGGTTATACGCACTTACGCTAGTGTGTAATGGTATGGTGATTGTGATATGAAATGGAGGACCTACAGTTTAACGTGGAATCCGAACCACGGTGGAGGCCTGGCATTCCTCACATTCACAAGTTGTGAATCTGGGAATAATAATCATTTTCTTAGTAATAATGATTTTCAATCAAAAGTGTTAATAAACTCTTTTAATAGATAATACTTCCCGTAGGATTTACAATATAATTGGCTTTTTTGTAACTTTTGAAAGAACAAATGATAATAATAAAACTAGTATCGCTTTTGTTTCGCGGTTGTGGCAACACAATATATTATAGTGCATTAAATAATAAATTAAAAAGTATTATATTCACATTTGTATTTTCTTATAACTGACCACCATAAATTATGACATAAGTTTGTATTTTAATTATATAAAAAAAGTTTAAAAGAGAAAAAAATATTTTAAACATATTGCTTGTTTTAACTGCCGAACGTGACAACGGCTCAACACATGGCCTTGCAGTTCATATGGTTTGGCGAATGGATACATGATATAGTACCTAGATCTGATAACTTCTGCTAGCTGTCACTTACCTACAATCCCACGCTATTTGGATTGTATTTGGGCGTCGTGTTGTTTTCTAAATTAAATAAGTTTGTAAAAACTTTTTTTTTAAACGCTTGGCGTAGAAACAAACCCATGCAAACTCCCGCAAAAAAGTAAGGTTCTTACTTGTTGAAGGCAGCGTTCCTAGTTCCTGTTAGACATATTCACTTGTCTCGTTCGGTGGTGTGAGTCTAGTCCCTGACCATCCTCAATATCACTCGCAGAGTTTCACTTTTTGTCGAACTGAGACTTCTCTTAGATGGTGGATTCATTACAACATAATTTAAAACGAATGGTTCATACCAACTTTAACTTTCAGGAGAGTAATTTAGATCTGTATGATTTATTTTACTTTAACGAATATTTAACGAAAGTTAAATATACTGAGCTTAAAGAGTTCTTAATATGTTTTTGATTTGTCTTGATAATGTCTTATTTAAATTGAGTTTTTTTAAAAGAGAATGAATTCTTCATTATTTGAAAAGAAAATATTTCGAGCCCTCAACATTTGGGTAGACCTGTCGAGGGTTTATGTGAGCTTGACCAAAAAGACGACCCGGCGCAACTTCCTCTTAAGACGCCGGCGCCTGGAAACTCCTTTGAGAAAAACGTCCTTAGAGCTCGACCCAACAACTAACCCACGTGATGTTTGTTCGAGTTTCGGCAACAGACTGACTTGACACACAGAGTGTAACAAGGTTTGTTCAGGCGCTGGAAAATCGAGGTGACTTCCCCCCACCTTCCTCCCTCCCTCTCCGGTATGGTACTTCATCATGCTCCGCTCATTTTCTCTGTAGCGCCGCCACAGAGCAAGGGTTGACAGGATGTAACATGTCCTGATCGCGGTGGAAAACTTATTTTCACCGTAGCACCACCACAGAACAAGGGTTGACAGGATGTAACATGTCCTGATCGCGGTGGAAAACTCATTTTCACCGTAGCACCACCACAGAACAAGGGTTGACAGGATGTAACAAGTCCTGATCGTGGTGGAAAACTCATTTTCACTGTAGCTTCACTACAGAACAAGGGCAGACAGAATGCATAATGATCTGGGCGTGGTGAATAACTCGTGGTGGAGTTCAAGACTAGAATCCCGGCCAGGTGCACTCATGAAGTTACAGTATTTTCTAATCAACTCTTCACACGAATGTGGGAAACATCCTATAAATTTTATCGTTCTCATCCCTACCCCATTATTGTAGATATGCGGTAAGCCCGTACAGGTAGTAGTAACATGTGGTGTTCACCCTAACTCGGTCGGTAGCGCGTCTTTCTTCAGAGCTGAGGGTTCCGGCTGTGTTTGATTTCAGGGTGGGCAAAAAAACTGTTAATGATGAAACTGGGACTTTCCCTTTCACAGTGATAAATTGACGGCTGCGAGGCTGGGTATTGTGTCGATTGCAGAATCAAGCTAGTTTGTAAGTCGTTTGCTAAAGTTGTCATCTAAATAAGACGTGAGGCACACAATGGCAATAAAATCTGACCGCGTGACTTTCAACGTTTTAGCGTTCGCATTTAAGGGTCGTGATGAGGAATTACGTGTTCTAAAATTGAGTTTGTTCGCTCCCACAAAGGGATACCAAAGCAGTTAAAGTATTTCAATCTTTAACAAATATCCTAGATAAAAAAACTCATTTTAATTGTCCAGATAAAGAAATCAGCTGTTTGGTCAGGATGATATTTTTTATAGTTTTGAGAATCTTGAATGAACTGAGATTAAATGCCTATATAGCTCTGGTTGCTGTACTTTAAATCATCCATTTAGGTATAAATAAGTCACTAATAGTCAGCACGATGGCACTAAAGTTTATCATGGGAAAAGCTTGAACCTTGAGCACATTCTGTTCTCTTCCTTCCATGTCTTGTTATCTTCTATGTTCAGCTTTCTTCCTTCATGTTCTGTTATCTTTGATCCATTTCCTGTTCTCTTCCTTCCATTTCCCATTTCCTGTTCTCTTCCTTCCATTTCCCATTTCCTGTTCTCTTCCTTCCATTTCCTGCTTTCTTCCTTTCATGTTCGGTTTCCTTCCATACAAGTCCTGTTATCTTCCTTCCATACAAGTCCTGTTATCTTCCTTCCATATATTGCCATTTTCTATGTTCTGCTTTCTTCCTTCATATATTGTTATCTTTGTTCCATTTCCTGTTCTCTTCCTTCCATGTCTTGTTCTCTTCCTTCCATGTCCTGTTTTCTTCCTTCCATGTCATGTTTTCTTCCTTCCATATCCTGAATTATTCCTTCCATGGCTTGTTATCTTCCATTTTCTGCTTTCTTCCTTCATGTCCTGTTCTCTTCCTTCCATTCCTGTTTGCTTCCTTCCATTTCCTGTTTGCTTCCTTCCATTTCCTGTTCTCTTCCTTCTATGTCGTGTTTTCTACCTTCTATGTCGTGTTTTCTCTCTTCCATGTCCTTTTATCTTTGTTCCATGTCCTGTTATCGTCCTTCCAAGCTGTTAATTTCCTTCCATGTCCTATTTTTTCCCTTACATGTCTTATTCTCTTCCTTTCCCTCTTCCAGGGAACGTTTCTCCCACGTTTTCCTTCTCACGACCATTAAATTCTCATTGAGCCCAAGTCACAGACAATCGAGTCTGTTTACGTTTAGCCTAACTTTATTAAGTTTACAAACAGAGCTGCAACACAAATTGGTTCCGCTTTGTCTTAGTTTTTGTAAAGTTTACTCATGCGAAAAATATAGAACACGCTTTTGTGTCCTCGCGGAAGTATACCAAACTATTATTTAAATTTTTACTCCGTGAAGGGAAATGAATTTAAATTGAGGGCAATAAACTCAATTTTTCTCATTTTGTTTTGTTCACATTGTTCTTTCTTTTTTTGCACCGTTTGATTCTCGGCGAAGGCCATAAAAATAATTGTTTATTGTCTTTAACTGAATGTTAAATTAGTTATTTTTTATTAATAGTAGCTCATTCAATTCCAAGGTTATTAACGACTTATTCTAACGAAAAGTATTTGGTAAGGTAACTGAAAGAAAATGCACCCGCATCAACTTGAAGAGGTAATGGGAAAAAACCATACTATTGGATCTCATTTGGTAATAACTACTATTGTATGCAGCCTATAAGTTAAAAAAATATTGATTTCAACATTCACATTTATTAGGCTATTGGTTGCTGCAGTCGAAACACGCAAAGTGTTCGACTTATTCGGTTGGATTTAAATTGAAAAACTAGTTCCTTTTCGTGGTCGTAGTTATAAAATAAATTAATCAATATGTTACTTTCTTTTAACAAAATAATGGTATTGTACAATAAAATTAACCAACACAATTTTACCTAAGTTTGATAAAAGCTGACCATAATTATTTAAAAAAAAATTACATTTTCAAGTAAAGTCTTCACTAAATAGAGGAAGTTAGAATAATTTCATCTTTCACTTTTACGTACTAATTATTAAGCCACTTTTTTTTTTATATATTTACAATCTTCATATAGGCATTTAATCACAGTTCATTCAAGCTTCTCATTACTATAAAAAAAATATCGTCCTGACTAAACAGCTGATTTATTTAATTGGACACTTAAAATGAGTTTTTTATTTGGGATATTTGTTAAATACTTTAACTGCTTTGGTAGACGAATGGTCTAAGGCGTCAATCTCGCACTATACTGAACTACCGATGACGGAAAGATCAAGGTTCGAATACAAATTTGTTGTACTAAATACTTCCTCTAAACACATCCTTACTTATCCCCAGAACAATTGCGTGATTAGTACATCTGTGTGCAACCCGAACGGGTAGTGAGACGTAGTACTAAAAAAAAGTTTTACTATAAACTGAATTATTTTACATTAAAATTCTTGAAACATTATTCTGCTCGAAGGCTGGTAAATTAATTTTTTCCACTAAAAATGTCTGCTATACCTTAAACTAATAAAAGTTTGTGCTTACCATGGGGGAAAGGGGGGTCTCAACTCCTCCCGACCTGATTTCTACGTCTTTGCTTCCCCTAGTGGGATGTGTGTTTTGATGTTCCAACACGCTTCATACAATATCTGAAAATATATTATTATTATTATTAGCACCGCGTCTTACAACCCGTTCGGGTTATACGCACTTACGCTAATGTTTCACGGTAGGGTGATCGTGAGATGAAATGGAGGACCTACAGTTTAACGTGGAATCCGAACCACGGTGGAGGCCTGGCATTCCTCACATTCACAAGTTGTGATTAATAACACATCTTGTCAGAGGTGAAGGAAGGGTTTGGCAATCAGATAAATCTGTGCCGGGACCGAGGATTGAACCCCGGACCCCAGCACAGAAGTCTGACACCTTACCCCTAGACCACCAGGTCACCTATCTGAAAATATATTGAGTTTAAATGTTGTGATGAAAGTAATAGTCATGGTGTTCTTAAGATATGTGAACAGGTATGTGCAGTGGTGTACCCAGAAATTTATTGGGACAACGGGGGTGGTGATGAGGAGGGGGTATAATCAAGGCTGTAGTCAGTAATAAAATATCTAGAAATAAAGAGAGGCCAGCCGCAGGAGCCCAAGAAAATTTATAAATATTAATTGCTTCATGTAGCTATTTGAAGTTATTTTTTATGGTTAACTACCAAGAAGCAATATGGTGAAAGATCCGCAAATCTCTAATCTATAGGAAAAGGGTGGAGAGGTGAAAGGTGGAATGGAGAACACCTACCTACGGAGTTGTGGACTTGATGATGGAAGGACAGCCTGCACCTGAAGCAATATTAGCTCTACTAGCCTGTAACTGCTCAACAAATTGCAGGATACTGTTCTGTCATTGTTTGAAAATTGGCCTCTAGTGGACAGATATTGTGACGGTCATTCAGACTGTTTTGAAAGTAATGATTCATACGAAATATCCAAAAATAGTAATGGACGAAGGAGAAAATTACGATGGTGATGTATAAATATTTATTTTTAGAATTTTATATGTTCTATAAACAAAAATTTGTTAGATTTTTTTTATTTTTAAAAATAGCACTTGAACTGTTTTACATTCCCACAGAATAAATGTGTATCACATATGTTGTGTAAAATAAAAATACATATGAATTTCAGATAATTATTTGTTACGATATACATGACTTTATTGATTTATGATAATTATATACCCTCTAAATACAATAAATGATATGTTTTTTGCATGCTTGTTAAATCCGTCCGGGCTAGCCACATTTAACTACAAAAAAATAGAGGTAGAGATGAAGAAGATATAATCTAAAGGAAATGTATCCACATTTTCGTGGGAGAGGGGGAGGAGTGGGAAACAATTTAGAAAAAAAAAAACCTTCACTACACCCGGCTGGCTAACGAACCAGACTAGATGAGCTTGACGTTTTGTCCGCGTACCCACCACCGCTGTGGTTTTAAATGCTACCCAAACTCTTGAGTAGCCCGTCTAGACTTGATTCCATTAAGGTTTATCAAACAAATTTTTTGTTTCCAGCCACTGCAACTTAGACGCGGACGTCAAATTGAATTCTTATCTCTTTAAAAAAAAGCTCTCTGTGATGTTCCCAAGGCTGAATATCATTTCCGCACCTATGTTTTTTTATTGATACGTTTAGTACGAAGATTAATAATGACTATATAATGGGTTATTGATGACTGGGGTACTCAAAATAAATAAACTAGCATTCACCTGGAGATATTATTGAAAACTACTTCTTCCTTGAGGTGAACCGTCCTCGAGTCTTATCTCTATTATCTACCCAAAACTTGATTGACTGCATGTTACTCGTACCGGAGAGCACGCTGGTAAAAAGGTCAGTCTCGTCTTGTCTGGTTTGGCTTCGACGAGGAAGTTTGGGCTCGAAACCGGGCTGGGTCTACTGAGCTGTTTTATTTTACTAAAGCTTTTCCCGCTAATCCACGCAAATTCGGGCACACTTTATCTAAATTCTACCTTAATCATCCCTCACCTATTGGTGTAAATATGCGGATATCCTGGATGGGTAGTAAGATGCAATGCGTGTCATCCACATCGGTGGCTACGCAATCTAAAAGTCGAGCTTATTTAGTCCAGCTTGGTGGTGATGGTTGGGTTCTTATTCCCTCCTGTGTGTACTGAAACTAGTTTTCAGTTTTCAAAAAATAATTTATTGCTCTCCTTCCACGCAAATGGGTGTACACTTCTTCCAAATGACGCTTTTTTTCATCTTTACCCCAGTAGCATGAAACCCAAACGAGTATTATGACGCAATGAAAATATATACACTTTACCGTCAATCAAAACTTGACCACACCAGTGAACAACACTTCCCCTCCCCTTTTTTCTCGTTTGAAGTGAATGCCCCCTTTTAACGAGTGATCCAGTAAGGAGATACGTCAGTCATCGTGTGTTATATGCACGCTATTGTAGGGCCTGCTATTAGCGGTTGTGCAAGCTGCAGTATTATACAATTCTTACTGGGGCACTCAATATTTCCGGCCTTGGGCCACTGGATCACGTTAAACGTGACGCCGACCAGATCAGCCTAGCTGAGGTACAGAGGCTGGCTGAAATACAAGGGAGAGTAGACCGGGTTGGCTGAAATACAGGGGATAGTATACTGGCCTGGCTGAAATACAAGGGAGAGTAGACCGGCCTGGCTGAAATACAAGGGAGAGTAGACCGGCCTGGCTGAAATACAGGGGATAGTAGACCGGCTGGCTGAAATACAGGGAATAGTAGACCGGCCTGGCTGAAACAAGGGATAGTAGACTGGCCTGGCTGAAATACAGGGAATAGTAGACCGGCCTGGCTGAAACAAGGGATAGTAGACTGGCTTGGCTGAAACAGGGGGTAGTGGACCGGCCTGGCTGAAATACAGGGAATAGTATACCGGCCTGGCTGAAACAGGGGATAGTATACCAGCCTGGCTGAAACAAGGGATAGTAGACCGCCTGGCTGAAATACAGGATAGTAGACTGGCCTGGCTGAAACAAGGGATAGTAGACTGGCCTGGCTGAAACAAGGGATAGTAGACTGGCCTGGCTGAAACAAGGATAGTAGACCGGCCTGGCTGAAAGAGGAATATTAGACTGGCCTGGCTAAAATATAGGGATTATTATACTGACCTGGCTGAAATACAGGGTATAGTAGACTGGTCCACCCAGACGGACCTGGCTAAAACAAGAGATAATTAGACTGGGCCTGGTGTGCTAAAGGTGGCTTTTCCTAATAATATTCCTCTCCCCCTTTCATCTAATGCGAATAAATTGTCTTTACAATTATATCCTCATCCTACCACATAAACATTATTTGTGTGTACACACCGTTCAGGTCGTAAGACGCGAGTAAATAAACAAAACAATATTATTTTTAAGATGATTCTCTGAATTTTTAGAAGAAAAAAAAATCAACATTGTCAAACAAATTCACAGTGTATCTCTCATGTTGATCCATTAACAGAGCAGACATACAGTACACTATATACAAGCATCGATTGCCCATTGATACGTGAGGGTATAGGATAGTTCAACATTTGGTTGTGTCTTAAAAATGAACCATTTGAGCCAGTTTCATAGTCAGATTTAGTACGCCTCAAGTGCGGTGCTATACTAAATACAAGACGTCACCTACCTGAAATTGAATGGAATGGGCCAGTTTCATGCGAAACTGGCCCATTCCATTTTGGTCTAGGTAGGTGTCGTCCTGTATTTAGTATCGACTCGCACTTAGGCGTACTAAATCTGACTATGAACTGGCCCTTTGTGTCTTGGCCGGCAAGGTTAGTAGGATGGGGAGCTGAATTGTACCTCCTCGGAAGAGACTCTCTTCCGACATTTTGCACACAAACAGTCCAAACAAAAATCATGAATTATATCTCCTTTAAAAATCTGAATTATAAGGCAGATGTTAACCATAGAGACAATGGTTCTGATAAAGACTGCTAACATTCGAAATGAATTATTTTTAATTACTGTCATTAGAACACCACACTTTAAAAATTAAAATTATATTTTTGCGTGTGCCATGCTTTTTTACTATCCGTTCGGACTAGCCGCAGCTTCAGAAACAAATCAAGAGACACGGCACGATAAGGATGGATTTTATGTAAATGTACTAGCATTCGCCGGGATAAAGGATGGATAATTCGCCCTTAGTGTGTTCGCGGTAATTATTGAAAGCGGGCCTTCCGATTTAGTCAGACGTTCAAACCAACTTCAAATTTTTTATAGGAAGAGCCTTGTATAACAGACACATTCACGTATTCATACGTCATGCCATGTGATCTTCAGCTGTTACTTTTGAGATACATATAGATATATCATTGGAAATAATATGATGTGTGAATAAGATAAAACTTGTTAAAATTTATCAGATGATTGTTTGATTGGTTTAATTTGATGTTACCCGCTTCAGTGGCCAAATGGTCTAAGAAGACGTCACTCTCTTGTTAAACTGGCCTGCTGATGACGGGTGTTGATCGGGGTTTGAGTCCTGGTTGGGTCTACTGAGGATGGTTTTCCATATTTGGTTTTCCACTTTCCTTTCACGCAAATGCGGTTGATTTCATCTAAAATGCTTCCTTCCTAATCCCTACTCCGTTAGAGTAAATATCATATATACATATAAACCGAACGGGTAGTAAGGTGCGATGTAAAAAAACACTAAAAATTGATATCACTAATTGATATTTTTAGGATCTGTGTTTTTTATTATTATTTTCTGTCTCTAAGTTACTTGTTTAAAATTGTTAAGAATTAATTATTAATAATAGTGTAACCCACTTCGGTGTCCGCGTGGTCTAACTCTCGTGTTAAACTAACAGGGAGATTGGAGTTCGATCCCGGTCGGGTGCACTGAGGAGGGTTTTTCCTAAAAGGTTTTCCGCTTCCCTACGCAAATACGTGTGCACTTACTCTCCGTTAAACCTTTCTAATCCTTAAACCATTAATGTAATTAGTACATAGGCGTATAACCCGAATGGGTAGTAAGACGCGGTGCTAAAATGAAATATTGTAACCTGGTTGAGTATAGGACTATCTGTTACACCTTAAATTTGCCAGATTAAATTAAGACATTTAAATTAGATAAAAATGCCCAAGAAAAACTACTGATGACAAAAAAATGTTATCAATGTTTAGTGGGGGAAAAAATGGGTTTGTATTTTCTAAAAGTTTCTTTCTGCCAAAATCTTACCATAGCGCCCTAACGCTGCCGCTATCCTTGATGTTTAACGCTATTACATAATAGAATCACTTTTGGGGGTCATTTGCCCGGTCTTATTTCATTTCCTTGTCCCTTTCGCGTGGTCGATCTATCCGCACGAGTTAAGGCGGGGGGGCGGTACCTTTCGGACTAAGTTTTATTATAGTCTAATTGCTGTGTACTTCGCTGTCGCAACAGGGAAATTACTTTCATGAGTCGAAACAATGATCTTGTTACTTATGTCGCCCACCTGAAGAAATTACTCTAAAACCATAAACTGGAACATGTATCATTCCGCGACACCTTTCTAATTTTTTTTATACATGCATGCAATTTTTGTATTGATACAATCAATTCTATTACTAACTATTTCTTTATAATGCAGAATCAACGTTATGAAAGGAGTACAGATTTGATTAACTCTACTAAACAACTATCCAAACACTCTTATCTTTCGATCTTTGTTTTTATTATTAGGAAACTTTTATGCTAGGGAAGGCTACATTAAAATTAAATTGGTCACATTTTAACATTTGGCTAGCAAACTAAACATCTAATTAATTTAACTTAATGCAATCAAATCAATTATAACATTGATATTTGACAGTAAAACTGAGATAATCGACCATCTTAAGCTTTGTTCTAAGGCTACAGTTACACTGGCAAGTGAATCGCGACATTTCTCGCGTGAGTGCTGTCCAGGTCTGTTTACACTAGCAGCAATAAATTGCCGCGAGATCTGTCGGGCGAGTTTGTTGGCGAGTGACTTTAGAGAGTTCTCACAAAGATGTTTACACTTGAGAGAAGAATATTGCTCGCGCAAGGCTTGTTTCGGTCATTTTGGAATAACACCTCCCGTCAGACGTCTCAAATAGTATGCCTCTGCATTATTAATCCTAAACCAAATCTATTCTATTAGTGGGAAAAAATTGGAAGGAAAGGCAATGTTGGGTTAAGGAGTGGATCCAGTACCTCTTTTTTCCAACTTATTTTTCTTCGATTCTTGATCACATTGATTTCGTGTATTGTGCAGTTTTCTAGATATTTCTACTAGGTTGGTGGAAAACTTGTTTGCTATGGCTTGTAAGTCGTAAGGTAACTTGTTTTTTAACCTGACTCTGTATTTTAAACTTGGCACAAAACATTTTCTTCATAAAGAGCAATTAGCAATTTTTTTTTTTCATTATCGCTTCCCTTTTTGAAGGTGGACATCATCTAGAAAGACAATTAACTCGCGCACGTCTCGCAGAAAATATCGAAATGATTTGGATATTCCGTGAGAGCTTGTAGAAGTGGTGAGGAGCATATTTCGACAAGGAAGCGTGGGTCTCGCGGAACAACTTGCGCTAGTCTTCAGAAATATACTCGCAAAGCTGTTAACATTTGTGACAGTACTGTCCGATAGCATCTTGCGCGAGATTACTTGCCAGTCTCTCTGCACCTTAAGTCAATTGCGGCGTGGGTGTGGAAACCGCCGTAAGTTAAGATGGATTTAAAGTACTGGAGAGTTAAAATTGATTGGAATTCATCGCAAGTTAAGGTGAGATGAATGTCACCGCGAAGCTAAAATGGAATGAAAGTCACCGCGAGTTATAGTGGAATTAAAATCACCACGAGTTATAATGGAATGAGAATCATTACGAGATAAGATGAAATGAGTCACCGCGGGCAAACGCGGGATGAAAGTCACCGCACTGACTTTGTATTTGTGTCACTAAGTAGTCATTGTCTGGCCAGCATTATCCCGGAATTTGCCTCTTGCCTAAATACGTTAAAAGACCGGCTACACAGAGCCTCACCGCACAGCATTTTCCCGGTGGAATGCTATCCATGTTTTTAAATGCAAGTGGCTACACGAGTCCGCACCGCACCGGCGCGGACGAATCTTCGAGAGAGCATTGCTCCGCACTTTTGGGTGCGGTGCGGACCGTGTAGCCACCTACCACCGGAAATTAATGTTCGGGAGCTTCCGAACTTTGTTTTCATGCTTACTCTTAAGCACTGTAGGGATGGGTGAAACAGTGATTTTACCATATCGATGATCACAGTGAACTAGGCATTTCTTTCACAGCCGTTGTACGTGTGACGCTGTAGTCATTGTTTTCAACATTACGTACAAGATGAACATATATATATACAACTTATTGAACAACAGACATTCTTCCTCTTAGTTATTAGCTAACTTAAAACTTTATTCTTCATAATTAACTTAATTTTATGAAAATAGGTGAACACTTATGCAAGTACAAATAAAAATACAAACTTATTTTGTAATAGAACTCAGTCTTAAAATAATATAAAAATTGCTTGAAAACGCGGTGCGATGCGGGTCGGCTCCATGTAGCCATAGCTTAATGCGACCGTGCAACACAAAACCAACATAGCACAACACTGACATTTTTGCTACAGTCTATTTTAAATTGGAAGGAGCTTTTTTGATAGCTATAAAAGGTGCTAAAACAAATATAAAGACTAAACCTTTTTTTATATATATATTTGTACGTAAAGTCATGCAATCCATAACTGTCACTTTAATAGACAAATTATTCTAATGTTGGCGGTATAAAATATGTTAATATGTTCTAAAAGTTATTTCCTACCAGAACCACACTATTTATTATTATTATATTATTATTATTATTATTATTATTATTATTATTATTATATTATTATTATTATTTGAGGTATTTAAAATTCACTTTCTGAACCGACTGATTATATCAGTACACGGCTTCTGAATTAAATCTAGAACAAATCCAACACCCAGACCCCCGGTCATTAATTCATCACTGTGATGGGGTAAACCCACATTTCACCACTAATAAATCCTTTGGCCATAACCAGGAATTGAACCCGTGACCCTTAGCTCAAGAATCAGACTATAAATAAGTTTAACTTAACCATCCACCGCGAAACCCGTGCTAGTTGATCCGCGACTGACCCGACGCAGCTATTAACAAGAGGTTGTAGATTTTACTAGAACAAAGTGTACACACCCAGGTTAGTTTGTTGGAAACCAAAGCTTGCCCCCGTACACTTTTGAAATGGTTTATAACACGCCATTTAACATGTAGAAAGAAATGTTGCTCAGATTTCGGAGTCAAGATTTCATTTAGCAGGTAGGTTCCAGCTTTCTTTTCTAGGTTAGGTGAGCCGTCACGCAGCGTTGCCTATCACCTGGGTTATCGGGCTGACGCTTTTTTGTGCGGGACTAGTTATTCTTTTGTTTCAGCCGCGTTTATACTCCAATTTGTTTGTGCGCAGACCGCGTGAATGACGCTAGTTTTTGTTGTGTCAAGGGCGTTCTAGAAATTATTGTCTACAGTCTACACTTATCTCGTCAACATTAGTTTGACAGAATCTCTTTTGTCAGTTTCTAAGCTAAGATTAGTAGAAAATAATTTGTTCAGGCAGTGTGTGCTTTGGCACGATCCGATAAAAATTCAGTCTTTTGGGCTTACCCTACAATGGATGATCGTTTTAAAGCACAAGCACCTCATCTTATGTTGAATGCTAGAGAGGCATGTTGTCACATGTGCCTCAGATCTTGTTTCAGGTTGGAGAAGCTTGTAATGTCACCAGTGCCTCAGATCTTGCTCAGGTTGAGAGAAGCTTATAATGTCACCAGTGCCTCAGATCTTGCTCAGGTTGAGAGAAGCTTGGTGATGTCACCAGTGCCTCAGATCTTGCTCAGGTTGAGAGAAGCTTGGTATGTCACCAGTGCCTCAGATCTTGCTCAGGTTGAGAGAAGCTTAGTAATGTCACCAGTGCCTCAATCTTGCTCAGGTTGAGAGAAGCTTGTATGTCACCAGTGCCTCAGATCTTGGCTCAGGTTGAGAGAAGCTTGGTGATGTCACCATTGCCTCAATCTTGCTCAGGTCGAGAGAAGCTTGGTGATGTCACCAGTGCCTCAGATCTTGCTCAGGTGAGAGAAGCTTGGTGATGTCACCAGTGCCTCAGATCTTGCTCAGGTTGAGAGAAGCTTGGTGATGTCACCAGTGCCTCATTTTGTAGAGATGAAGTATAAATTGTGTGATGTCACTACAAGTCTCTCTTTCATGCTGGATGAATCGTAGAAGCCTGGTGATGTCACCAGTGCCTCAGATCTTGCTCAGGTTGAGAGAAGCTTGGTGATGTCACCGGTGCCTCAGATCTTGCTCAGGTCGAGAGAAGCTTGGTGATGTCACCGGTGCCTCAGATCTTGCTCAGGTCGAGAGAAGCTTGGTGATGTCACCGGTGCCTCAGATCTTGCTCAGGTCGAGAGAAGCTTGGTGATGTCACCGGTGCCTCAGATCTTACTCAGGTCGAGAGAAGCTTGGTGATGTCACCAGTGCCTCAGATCTTGCTCAGGTCGAGAGAAGCTTGGTGATGTCACCAGTGCCTCAGATTTTGCTCAGGTTGAGAGTAACATGGTGATGTCACCAGTGCCTCATTTTTATAGAAGCCAAATTTATATATTGTAGTTTTACTATTCCGTATTCGACTTAACTAACGGGTCTCTTTCCATGCTTGGATGAATCCGCCTACGAATGTTCACAATATTAATGAAGCATAAACCCGCTTCGGTGGCCACGTGGTCAAAGGCGGTGCTTTTAACCTTTTTATAACTCACGGCACACCAAACAAGGCGCTAAAATTGTCAAGGCACACCATCTGTTTTTTAAGATAGCTTTTATTATTTAAAAAACTGGTAATAAGAATTGTGTCTAAAGTTCATTAGTTGAGATTCTAATAATTACTCAGCTATTTAAAAATATTAATTTTTATTCCTCTAATTTTTCTCGCTTCATTTTTTTGATAATTTCCCAAACTCCCGCAGCATGCCTGACGACCCTTTGCGGTACACCGTTTGTAAAACGCTGTCCAAAGGCGTCACTCTCGCAATAGACTAGACTGCCAATGACGGGGAGATCGGAGTTGAATTCCGGTCGGGTGTGCAGAGGTTTCTTAAAATGGTTTTTCACTCCTCCTCCACGCAAATGCGCGTACACCTAATTCAACCTTACTCATTCTTAAGACGTGATATTAAGAAAGAAGAAAGAAATTACCACAACCCTTGTTTGGTTCTCTCATTGTCGTGCACACTAATTGAAACAACAGGCCACTTCTCGAAATTGGTTTTGTCTAGAGCAGTGATTCTCAAAGTGGGGAACACATTTTGGGGGTATAGCGATGAAGGGTGGAATTATTGTACAAATAGTATCCAGATTGGACAGTTAGCAAGCATACCCATCTCAATGAGTAACCACAGTATGATATTGATAATTTTGTTAGATTTGTTCAAGCTTGTCATTTTTTGTGTTTATTAATATATGTATTTGTGTAACGTAGACTGTAAATAGACACAAATAAATATAGATATTTATTGTATACCCATTATTATACTAAAATATTTTATATGGTAGGGTGGGGCTATTTGGATCAAGGGGCTATTTGAATCAAAATAAGGATTCTAGCTACTGCGCAATTATTCTGCACATATTTTTTGGTGTTTAGTTCTTCTAATTTACTGAATGATCTACTGGCTGTAAATTGGTATAGAAAAAATATAATTTTTAAACGTTTAAATAGCTGAAAAAATTGTTTTACGAGATCAATTGAAGTGAGATTGACATACTTTTTTTAGTGATGTAAGTAATTGTCTTTGCGTTGTAAGGTCTTACCCTCTTATAGTTGTTGATTTGAAGTAATTTTTTTTAACCTATAGCTTAGTCTTCTGGGCTCATCACCAAGAAGTTTGAGCGTATTCTATTGGAAAACAATAGAGTTATTTTATATTAAAAAATAGTTTTCTTCGGGGTATTTGAATCACTTTTTAAGGGGCTATTTGGATCATTATTTTCTTGCGTTTTTATTTATTTTTAGAATATAGCATTAATTATTTATCAATTTCTGACACTTCGTAGAGTGAGCTTATAGGCTGTCATATTATCATTGTTGTTGGATTTGATAATAAAAACTTTTGAATTCAATTTTAAAAACAAACTAAACATATTAACCTTGACCTAACTGGCTAACCCTATAACGGTACTCTTGAAGAGAGGGGCAATGGGGGTAAAAGGGTTTCAGTATCTTGCCGAGCCACCTCAGACAGTTAAGTGAAAGTTTAGTTGATGGATCGGTGTGTCTTGGTTTGGTTTATTGATAGTGTGTTTGAATGTACAAACAGTTAATTGTTATTTAGTAATACTGAATATGCGTGGGGGTAAGGTCCTAGTATATTAACATCTTAACCATCTTTACAATATTTAAATACAATATAACTTAAACTTGTAATTTATTTTAGTGTTTTGATTTAGTTTTAAAATATGATTTTAGATGGTTCGAGAATAAAAAAATAAATAGATACCAACAATGGTCAAAAGAGGGAATGACCCAGGCCCTAAACAGTACACTTAACGAAAACTGGAGTGTCAGAGCAGCTGCATCACATTTCAAGGTACCGTTCAGTACACTGCAAAGAAGAGTTCGGGCGGCTAGACTACTTAAAACCGCTGATGGGCATCACCAAGATAACTCATTTATAATACAAAAGTCAATAGGCCATCCTACAGTCCTATCTTTCGAGCAGGAGAGAGCCCTAGTAGAAAGAATAAAAGTTCTTTGTAATCGTGGTTTTGGCCATTCATCGGAAAGTGTGCGTAAAGCTGCGTTCCAGTTTTCTAAGTCTCTTAACATCAAGACCCCATGGAATGATTATTCCAAAATTGCAGGCAAGGATTGGTTTATGTCTATCATGAAACGACTTCAAGATATCTCCTTAAGAAAGCCAGAAGGTTTGTCAAAATCTCGCGCTGAAGGAATGAATAGAAATGCAGTAGAAGAATTTTACAAATTACTAAATGATGTCACAGTTGATCTTGGAATCCATGTTCAGCCACAATCTATTTACAATATGGAGAAACTGGTTTTCCGATGAACAACAAACCATCTAAAATAGTAGCAGAAAAGTTTCATCAACAAGCTTATAGAGAGGTGAAAACGTGACCGTTGTAGCATGCTACAGCGCCAGTGGGGTTTTTATACCCCCACTTGTGATTTTCAAGGGAAAAGGATGAAAGAGAAATTTAACATTGAAGTGCCATCGGGATAATTAGTACTAATGTCAGAGAGTGGGTATAGGAATGAAGAATTGTTCTAAAATGGCTGCAACATTTTCAAAACAACGATCTTCTGGGAGATGCCTGCTTATTTTAGATGGCCACTCATCACATCATTCTCTTCAGTGTCTTGAATTCTGTTTGCATAATGAAATAGAGCTATTGTGCCTTCCACCTCATACCGCGAACGTTCTGCAGCCTCTTGATAGGTCATTTTTTAAACCCCTAAAAGATTTTTAACATTAAGAAACTAATTCATTCATTCACAACAACCCAAAAAGCTCATTCACAAAATTAACCTTCGGCAGACTTCTAAATGCTGCTTGGATCAAAGGAGCAACTGTTGGGAATGCGGTCAAAGGTTTTGAATGTCCCGGGATATTCCTTTACAATTGTGATAAAGTGCCTGAAGAAAAATTTCTTCCTTCACACACCTTTATTGCAGATAGGCCTATAGGAGAACTGGGAACTCCATGTGACACTGCAGGACCATCAACCAGACAACAAACATCTACCATTACCTTTTCTCAAGTATTACCAACACCGGTCAAAGCTTCACACACATACAAACAAAAGAGGACAAAGAGCCTGCCGTCTAACATCACAAGAAAATGTTTATAAAGTAAGATCGAAAAGAGCTTTACTGTTCGAAAAAGAAACTAATATTGGTATGACCTTGAAATACCAAGTCTCTAAAAAGCCTAAAAAACCTATTTTATCTGAGTTCGCCACACCCAGCAACTCAGATGAAGATTATAATATCGATAATATTTTTGACAATGAAGAAGAAGAAGAAGAAGAAGGAAAAGCACCATGTGGTTTTTGTAAAGTTACTTATCTTGATAAAAATTCAAGTGGAAAAGGAGACTGGATTAGGTGTCAAACCTGCAAATTGTGGTTTCATGAAGTATGTGTCGGGGTCTTTGGAAAAAAAAACAGTTTAAGTGTGGAAAATGCATATAAACATTTTGTTTGCATCTAGTAGTATACTCCTTTAATAAAAAAAAATTAAACTGGCTATACTCATTGTAAAATATAAAAATAAATATGTGATTCAAATAACCCCATCTCTGATCCAAATAGCCCCACGTTTTTACTAAAATGTTATTTCCACTCGATAATGTTCTTTATTAATGATGTCCTACTTAGATATTTTTTTCAAAAAAACTATTACTAGGTATGGTTCAGAAGATATGAATAAAGATATAAATCAGTTAAAAAAAACTTCGCAAGCATATTATAGGTGAAAACTTAAATTAAAGTTGAAATGACCCTACCATATCTGTACAAAGGGTACGCCAGTTATATAAATATTCCCAGGGAGTACGTGGTTTGAGAACCACTCGTCTAGAGGAAGGGAGGTTAAACTCAGATTGTGATTCAGCATGCTACGCTTGATTCAGTTTCCAACCAACTAGCATCGTTAATGAATAGAATGCTGACCGAGATATTTTGCACAAGTAAATTGCTTGTAGGTTCTGCTCTACTATTTCGTTACAGAATATTTTTTTGCATCTGAATTGAAAACAAGTGTAGCTTTCAACTCCCTTTTAACATGTGCTAAGTATTTATGCGGCTCATGATTAGTTTGCATTGTCACGATTTTTCTACCAACTGTGATACTTTTTGCACAAAATGACTTAGCAAATACTAGTTTTAGCTTTACGTCTTTACACAAGATGTCCAATAATTACTTTATTTTAGGAATAGATGGGGCAAAATAAAAGGAATTCGCGAGCATTCCACGTTGGGAAGAGGATTATAAATAGATGGTAAAAATCGACTTCAACGCAGATTTGAACGTCTTGGCATGTAGAACCGAAAGAAAAAGATTTATTTTATTTATTCGAGGTATCTAACGTGCACTTTCTGAACTGACTGATTATACCAGCACACGATATTTTCTATAAGCGATATCGAAAGGACCTTCCAATTTTGTTGAGAAAGGTATTTACACGTGCCTTCCTGGGTTCTTTAACAGGCCACAATCGACATGGGAGCGTTGACTCCGGTTGGGTTTGAACCCACGAACATCGAGTCCTGAGACGAGTACTTTACCTCAAGACCACCGAGTTCGATCAAGAAAAATGTTAGTACCGTGCTCGTAACAAAAGGAAACATTTTATGACTATTTATTTGTATCGTAAGAATCGCTGGAACTTTTTTCCCAAATATTAAGTTTTTTAATGGTTTTACATGTAAAAAATGCTGGGTTTTCTATACTTAACTAATAATAATAAATCTAATAATAATAATAATAATAATAACATAAAATGTTAGCATTATAATTAAATTTTTTATATTCTATATATTAAATCACTAATAATAAAGGATCACAACATTGTAATAAAGGGCTTAGGAATGAACGGGTCTGGTTCATTTCCCAAACAAAGTAACAGGAACTTCCAAATTATCAGGGTGTGAGCTTAGAAATATTATATTACCGAGACAAATACCTAAATTATAAATTCATATGAGTTCAAGAGTATTGAAACAAAAATATCGAGTAAATTAGGTATTGGTATAGAAAGGAAAATGTCGATTTTATTAAAGTATTAATAATTTGTTCCACGCCCCGATAAATCGTGAGATATAGTCCAATTTTAATAGAAGAGGCCTTTTAGATAATACATATTTTTTTTTGTGATCAACATTGATAATATCTATCAAAAGTGACAATTGTAGATCACATGACTTGAAGTATGAATCCGTGAAAGTATAGCTAGTAGCATTTCTACCTGTCAGATAAGTCCTTTTATGTGAAAATTGGACTTTTGACATACCATTGAAGCTTGAGCATTGTTTCGGAGTCTACATTAATCGGTAGGAGGTCCCTAGTACGAGTAACTTTCCAGTCCAAACGCCTTATTAATAAAATTCCACGTGAACTGCATACCCTCGTAGCGTCCTACTTTAAATACAATGCGCTCCCCACTGGACACGAACGTGTACGTGAGGTGTATTTCTGCGAGGATCCACTTAAACGTGGGAGCGAACGCGTATAAACAAAAGGTTTTGGGAAAGTTGTAGAAACGCTCTCGGGGAAGAGACAATAGTTTGTCCGGCCAGATGTCGGTCATTCTTGGCGTCGGTAGAATGTACCGACGATAATGTCGTCGGTGGTTGGGGGGGGGGGGGGGAGCACTTTCCCTTGAAGGCTGATGTTCGTGTCCTCCAAATCGTGACGCGTGTATGGACCTAGATCAGAAGTGTCAAACTCGTCTGAGCAAAAGGGCCACTTTGAAAAATTGGCCATACCGACTGAGAAGTTTACGTCGAGACGGCAAATTTATTAAATTGTTCGCATGGAACGAACGACCTGTGTCAATTCGACATCGAGCCATGCACAGGGCGGAATTGGCGAGCACCTTCACTTGTTGAGTTAACATGGTTCAAAATGTATATTTATGATGAATACATAATGTTGGTTTGGTTATTTACCGGAGACGGAACTGAAGACGAAAAAATGGGATTTTCTGGATCCACCCATCTCTGAACATAGTTTATGGATCAGGTTGAAATAGTTTTATGGCCAGCATATTAAGTAAAAAAAATTACGTAAAATCAGTTTTATTAAAAATTGAAAAATAAAATTATACACCATTTTAAGCCTAGCTCTCTATTATTTTTTTTTTACTCAGACATACGAAACCTTTTGTTTTTAATAAGGGTGTGAATGTTTTGTGTTATCACGTTTATATTTAAAAAAAAATTAGCTTCGCGTCATACTACCCGTTTGAGTTATACCCTTATTTACTAATTTCACTAATGTGTCGGGGATTAGGAAGGTTTAATTTATACGAAGTGTACCCGCACTTGCGTAGAGAGAGAGAGAGAGAGAGAGAGTAGAAACCATTCAGGGAAAACCACCCTCGGTACACCCGACCGGGATCGAACCCCAATATTCCCGCATACTTTTACAATTGACGCCAAATGTGTGTCCGTAAGCCGTGATCTCGCGTGTGTTTAATTTATTTTCACAAGAGAAAGCAACTGTGTGCTGTCAAACATCGCACATATTCTGTTTTGTAAGTTGAACAATTTTCGGGGTTCGATCTTAAGTGAATAAGGAGTTTAAAAAAATTGATTCACCAACCACACCTACTAAATTTCCCAAAATAATGCTAATTTTCCAAATGTCATAATCCCAAACCGTGTATTTCTTCAGCGTTTATAAAAAGAAGAATCGCCCGCCTCGGTGGCGTGGTTAGCTAACGCGCTAGTTTCGTGTTGAGCTAGACTGCTGAGGCTGGGGATATCGAGGTTCGAATATAGGTCTGGTGAACTGGGGTGGGGGGGTTGGTTTTCCACTCTCCCTCTACGCAAATGCGGGTTCACCTCCTATAAATTAAACCTTCTCAATTTCTAACCATTAGCGTAATTAGTACTCAAGCGTACAACCCGAACGGGTAGTAAGACAGTGCTAAATTTAAAAGAATCTAGCCTGAGTGTATGTTGGTTCATCAAATTGTCCGCGGGTTGCACAGAATTATGGATCGGGCCGCAAGTTTGACGGGCCATCGTCCTCGATAGCACCGCGAGTAATTGACGAGACCAATATTATCATAAACCGGGGTCGACGGGTACTACTTGAGCGATAAAAGTCCGTAGCACAACTTCCTCCGGAGGGTAAGTAAAGCCGTCGGGTCACATCTCGATTGTGGCATGTAAAAGAACCCTGGAAGGTATGTGAAAATACCTTTCCTGGGTCAAAATTGGTAGGCCCTTTCGCTCTAACTCATAGAAATTCTCTTGTGCTGATATAAATCAGTCGGTCCAGAAAGTGCACGTTAAATAACCCGAATAAATAATATATCAACATCATTTATCCGACAGCTAGAAAAATTACTAGATCTACTTTCACGTTCTTACATCATCATGTTATATGTAGACATCACTGTTGATAGATATGATCAACACATATAAAATAACACTAATAATATAGTGCCAGGGGCGGATCCAGATCATTTTCATAGGGGGAGTCATAATTATAAATAACATAATTACTTACAATGTTATATTTCTGTTTAAAGCCATTTAATAGTTTCGCATTCATATTTGATCCTATGTATGTTTTAAACCGTGGTCATCCTCTCTTATTTTTTTAAAATCAGATAGTTTTCATAAACTATTTTGAGTGGTCTTCTTTCAAATTTTTTTTTGAAAAATGGTTTGTTGTCCCTCACTGTTGAGTCAGCCCCTTGTCTCTTTCCTCCGCACTTGCACAGGCCGCGCCATCCAACCTCTCTACTGCCTGGACCGCTCCACAGTCCATGTCTTCGAAGACGTCCGTGACGAGTGCACCTCTATACACAGCGCCAAAGAGAACTCTGCCTCTATTGGCTCGCGTGATGGGCACTTGCATGCACCAATGGGAAGCCTCTGTTTCTCCCATTGGACAAGGCCAGGCAGCAGTGGAGGGTATTTAACACGGTGATTCCTTGGTCTCAAGACCAGTCAGCCAGTCAGACTCGGTCATTTAGCCTCGGCAAATCAGTGGTGGCCCACCTTGGGGAACCACACTTATTCGAGAGAGCTCATTAAATTGTTATATGTTAAGAAAGAGCAATTTGTTTAACCCTCTCTCCCTCTCCACCATCACCATACCTCCCACCGCGACTCTCACGTTGCCGGGACTTCCTCATGTTCCACCGCGACTCACGTTGCCGGAACATTCTTCCGTTCCACCGCGACTCACGTTGCCGGAACATCCTTCCGTTCCACCGCGACTCACGTTGCCGGAACATCCTTCCGTTCCACCGCGACTCACGTTGCCGGAACATCCTTATGTTCCACCGCGACTAATGTTGCCGGAACACACTCGCCTACCTTCTTCCTACCCACGCGTGTCTGACCACGACGTCACCGCCGTCGGGACATCAACTACATAATCCAGTTACCCTCAAGCCTAAGGGATGGATAACAGGTTCACTATGGAAGCTATGAGTCGTCTTCGACTTGATTTTTGGAAAATTAGATTCTTTTATAGGCCATTTAAAGTGTTCCTCACTTAGAAATTTATGAAATTTGAATGCCCCTCGAAGCTATTTAGAGTGAGCTTCACTTTTTTTTTTACAATAATTAGATACCTCGAGAAGATAATCTTTGAAATGGCCTTCCACCGATAAAATTTTGTAAATTGAATTCTTTCCGAAAATTCAGAATTTGAAATTGTCCTCCTCAAGATATTTTTGAAATATGGATGACCTTGGAAGCTTTCCTACCCCGACTTTTTGTGCCAATTAGATGTCTCTAGTCTAGTAGTTATTTGAAGCGGTCTTCTCCAGCAAATTTTTGACAACAGAATGCATCTAGAAGTCATTTGGAGTTTAATTTAGGGCCATGTTTCAGCTTCATATTCATTAATATCAGAGGATTTGAAATACACTTAGGGGGGAATTTATTCCAGGGATGGGCAAATTATTTCCAGGGGGCAGAGTCCCTCTCATTACCGCCGCTCCTGCTGTCCACACATACTCTATATTCGGTATTCGTGGACGAACTGCTCTCAGGCGATTATTAGTATTCTTTTATGTGTAGTAGTCTACCGTCTCTATGCGGAACATTCTGTTCATTACTCGCTGTGCACGACAAATATTTCTACATGAAAACCAATATTTTCCCAAACTTACGTGAGTCATCTCGAACATTGAATAAACGTGGGCGAATAACGCACGTGTGGACCCGGTTTAAGAGGTGTCTGCGCGTAAAAAGATTAAAAATTGTATACAATTTATTATCTGTGTTGTATTTTCTTTCTAAAATTTGAACTTTCATTTTATTTTTGTATTAATATTCTAACTTTAATAGGGGGTCAACCCCCCCCCTAATCCGCGCTTTTATAGTACCATTTTACCAATGCTGACAGCAAAAAATATGTTTGTATTTTCTAAAAGTCCCTTCCTATGAAAATTGTACTGTGCCCTTCCACGTTGTCCGAAAATTTACACTGATGGGTTAGAGTGGAAGGAAGTAGAATTTAGAGGAAATGTACCCCACGTTTACCTGAACGAAAATTGATTTAACCTCAAGGAAAAACCGCCCACAGTAAAAACAGGCCGGGATTCGAACGTCGATCTCCCCCCGTCACTGGCAAACCGGACGAGACTAGACGGATGCCTTTGTCCGCGTGTTTCCACCCAATGCGGGTAGCCTGGTAGTAAAACGCGCTTGTAAAAAATAATATTTTTAAACAGCTGAGACCGGGATTGAATCGGGGTCTTCTGGACTCTTCTGGACTCACTACTCGGCCGTGAGACTTATTTTCGTTGTCTAAACTGGGTCCTTTTTTTTAATGAACTTTCGTAGAAAGACTGACGGACTTGTGAGTTGTGGGCATTACTTCTACGTATCAAACCTCTTCTGGTGTAGGAAGGAGATGTATCTATGTCAGTAGGTGGTCAAAAAAACACGTAGATGGTCCCTTATAATAATTACGTTATTTATCTATACATATTCTCTAATGTTTGGCTGTAAAGTTTGTCCGACGGGCGAAACTAAACTAGGAAGACTGCGCCGAGCGTGTGCACGAAAGATGGAATAAATCACTGAATCGTGCCCGTCTCCCACGCATGCGTGCTATAGGGTGATTAGCCCTGCGCCGAGCGGGCCGTAGAAAGTGATAGTGACTGTCACTGTCCGGGCCAGCGTTGACCACTTTCTTGGCTCGCCCGGGTACTCACTCAGTGATAGTGACTGTGTCACTGTCCGGGCCAGCGTTGACCACTTTCTTGGCTCGCTCAGGTACTCACTGATAACTAATAGTGATATTGACTGTATCTCCTACCCAGGCCATCGCTGACCACTTTCTTGGCTCGCCCAGGTACTCACTCAGTGATAGTGACCGTGTCACTGTCCGCGCCAGCGTTGACCACTTTCTTGGCTCGCTCAGGTACTCACTGATACCTACTAGTGAAAGTGACGCTGATAACTTACTCGCTGATAATTAAAATGTTATTGTCCTGTGCAGTGTAGTTACATATGGAATCATCCGAACTGGTGGAACTGGTGGGCACGCGGACAAAATTGTTGGTTTCGTCAATTCTACTGTAGAGTTTAATTTATATAGGAAGAATCTTCTTATCTTACAATTAGGAAAGTGTTTTTACTTATTTGAGGTGTTTAACGTGCACTTTCTGAACTGACTGACTTTATCAACACGTGACTTATAAACTAATTCATATAAACAAACACAACACCCAGCTTTCCGGCCGTCATTTATTCACTGTGAACGGGGAAATCTGCATTTCACCAATGACAAATTTCTCGGCCAACTCTATAATAATAATATAGTAAAATTGAGCTGTGTATGCAGTCGTTCATTTGTTCGAACGGATTAATTCCAAGCAAGTTTTGTAAACACATAAGTCCCCCCACCTTTTCTTGAACATGAACTACTGTCTCCTGGATCAAGTTCGTCCAAGTCTTCGTGATGATCCAAATAGTATCCATCGCTTTCCTTATTGTCCGATCTAACGGAGACAACGGACCGCCGAGCGGTGAATCTATTCTAGTTTCGTTCCAAGGTCAAGGTCGGTCTGGAACTCGTCCAGTCACTTTTACATACCAAGGTCACATTTGTTTCATTCATTTTTCACCGAACTCTCGTTTGCGTTGATTTCTCCAGTGAAACATTGTATTTTTAAGCAAAATTGCGTTTCCTTCCGATCGAGGGCGTTGATGCACCACCGGCGACGACCTCTGCAGGGGATCCCGATCAGGGACTTGAAGTTAGAGCGTTTTAACCCATTTTAGGAGAGCTATTTGCCCTATGTACTTGAATATAGCATCGATTTAAGTCACTTATTTCTGTGACAACCCAATTCTATAAATATTTTCATAGTTTTATCTTGACAGATATTGTGGCCTAATAACTTTCTTTAGTAAACTTTTCACAGAAAGGATCTTATCTAATAGTTAAAAGATAAATAGATCCACTTTCATGTATTCATGCATCAAGCCATATGTTCTGCAGCGTTCACTTTTGATGGATATCAGTACCTGTAAAATAACACTAATTGAATAGTGAAATGTAATCAATTTTGGCAGCCAATTTTTAAAATGTATTTCCTACCAAAATTGGACATTAAATTAGCTATGACAAATTGACCATCTTTGGGCCGTGTTTTATTTTTGTTGGTAAACTTAACTATTGTTTAAACTAGTAGTTTGGTGTGTCCATGGAAGTATAATTACTGAAGAAACTAGAGACTGCAAAAAACTCACAAATATAATTTTCCTAATTAAACAAACGTATTGTTCAGGGGGAAATAACCGTAGCGTTCGTTGGCTTTACAGTCACGTGGTTTATCCTCCTTTATCTAAAATACAATACAGTATTCCTGCAGGGTGTTTGGCATTAACGAAATCTTGGAAAGTAAGGATAAAATAATACTGTAGTTTACTTTGAGTTTCTTGACATGTTTGGAACCTTTTTTTCAAAATTTGATAAATGTCCAAAAAATAAACCTTCATTGCAATGTAAATCAACAGAACAAGTTTAAGTACAGCTCGAGACGAACAAGAAGAAACTTTTGACAGCTACAAAAGTTACTAAAACAATCTCCCCATATTCATTGCTATATATTATCAATACCTTTTTTTTTAAAAAAAACGCTATTAATGTAGAATGTTATCAATGTTGACCGTAAAAATATACTACTTTTTTAAAAATAATATCCCTAGCAGAATTATATTTTGTTTTCCGCGAGATTTTTAGACAAACGTCAAATAAAAGATATTTTTTATAAACTTAAAATAAGCCATAGAAGCATATGGCTTCGTCTTTTTTTAAATCAAAAACTACTTTTAAAATTTATCTAGGAACAAAAAACAAGAGGTAAACATATTTTCTTGGTTAGAAAAAAAAATGCAGTGACTTTTGGTCGAACATTAAACTCGGAATTTAAATTTAAAACATTTTACATTTCAACTATGCAAGCATTTTTAATCGTGTGATCTATTAGGCGCGGTGACCAATGAGTGCTTCTTTATTATTACATTTAACAGCATGGATATTAGTGGCTTAAGTTAAAGGTAAGCCTGCCGAAGGGGAGGAGATCGGTGTTCGGATCCCGGGCGGGTGTACTGAAGGTGGTTTTCCCTAAATGGTTTCGCGCCCCTTCGTGCAAATGTGAGTACACTTCCTCTGAATTCAACCATCCTCATCCTTAACACATCGGCGTAATTAGTGTATATGTTTATAACCCGAACGGGTAGTAAGACGTGGTGTTAAAAAATTAAAAGATGAGCAAGTTATTTTAGGATAAGTGCATACATATTAGCTTAGATAGATGATGAAAAAAACCAGTGATCAATCATATTTGAAGCGGGAAAAGAGTGTGCCTGGCCAAGATTCGAACCTGCGGCAATTATATCAATTTGCAAGATTAACATCTTTAGCCAACGTTCTTAAACTCACGGCCTGCGAGACACATCTGACCGGCCCGCTTTTCTTCAACATTTATTTACAGTAGTCTTGATAATTTGAGGTAAGGATGCGCCTGGTGTAGTTCCTTTTGCATGGGATGAGCTATCCACCATAGGTCACGGTACATGAAAATACTGAACCAGCTCAGTGTTCCGTGACACACTGGTGTACCGCGGTGGCGAATTAGGTGTTCCGTGCTGCCACAGCCCAGAGCGCCATGCATAGCTGTTCAATAAGAACACGGATGAAAATTGGTACGAGCGGCAGCCACGCGTCGTCCGAAATTTATTACTCACTAATATTTTTAATAAATATGACATAAACAAAAGCTTTTGTGTGAATTTTACCCAAATTATTAATGGTTTGAACGGAATGTTTCCAAATGTTAAAGAAGCGGACACTTAAAAATAACTTCAAACTTTTTAAAATGGGAACATTTGAAGTTACCTCTGGGGGGGGGGTTATACTTTCCTAATTCTGATTTAATGTACAACTGTTGGAATGGATGCGTAATCCATTTTATGCTGCCGCGACGCACACCCAAAACAAAACAGTGTGCCGCAAACATTTTAGGTTTGTTAATCGTACCATAAGCCTACAAAGTTTCCGGAACACTCAACTAGTCTACACTCATTTAAAGAGAAAATGTAATAATAAAAAGTCTGAATGAGTGAGAAATATTCGTCACTAGTCAACATGATGTACAGTGTTGACAGGGTTTATATTAATTGAAAATTTTTGTTACTAATTTATAATTTTTCCTTGTATGCTAATTAATTTCAGAACTTTACTATTCAACAATCTCAATGATGATTTTTTAGAAATGTTACTATACTTGTTTTATTTGACTTAATTTATTGATAATTTAGTTTCTCATTGAATAAATTATCTTCATGTTATGTTTCTTATCTATATTGTTTAATTGACCTAAGAAATTGTACCAATTAATCTAATTAGCTGTTCCATCCAAGTACGTTCCTTATATTATCAATTCATTTACTCCTTAATGCATCTAATATGAATATTACTAAAATTATATTCTTATGTAAGCTTAGCTCTAACTTTCTTCCCACTTAAGGTAGGCGTGTTGGGAACACGGGTTAAGGGCAGTATTTTTGCAGATTTTTTTAGCAGAACAATTTTTTCGGTCATAATAAATCAAATAGTTCTCTATTAAAAACATAAAGGTTAATTTTTTTCACGTTATGACCTTAACATTTGTTGAATATCTATCAAGAGAGTCCTGTAATTTGATGACAACTTCTTTTCTTTATTATTATTATTTAGCACCGCGTCTTACTACCCGTTCAGGCTATACCCTTAAGTACTAATTATGCTAATGGATTAGGAATTGAGAAGGTTGAATTTAGAGGAAGTGAATCCGCATTTGCGTGGAGGGAGAGTGGAAAACCATTTAGGAAAAACCTCCCCCAGTTCACCCGACTCAGATTCGAACCTTGATCTCCCCGTCCTCGGCAGTTGAGCTCAACACGACTAGCGCGTTAGCCAACTACGCCACCGAGGCGGGTAAAACTTCTTTTCGTCATTTAAAATGTTTATCATCTAATTCTGCTATGCTCATGACAAATATTCAACAACTTGAACTCGTATGTCTCTAATGGAGAAATATTCTATTTATCTTGGCCAAAAAAAAAAAAGTTTTCGCGTCCCCTATATCCCCTCCTTAAGTGCCACACCGTGCTGTTCACTTCTCTCTCTCTCTCTTCGAGCGAACAGAACAGTGTCGTAATCTCGTAAACAAACCACTGGTGACTTTGAATTTGACTTAATTTGCGTGATTATTCCGGCTGATGTTGAAAACTACCGAATCGGATCTAATTTTCTTGTTCGGGTATTTGTCAGCGTTGACAGGTGGCCATGGCCGGAAAATGATGAGTTGCTGTTGCTACCAAAGTAGGATTTTGGTAGGAAGAACCTTTTAGAAAATAACAGCATTCTTTTTTTCGGCTGACATTGAAGACATTTTATTAGTTGATAATAGTTATTTTATAGGTATTTATAATATACATTAAAAGATACGGCTATAGATCACATTACCTGACGTATGAATACTTGGAAGAAGAAACTTCACGCTGTCAGATAAAGGGTCTTTCTATTCGTATTGGACTATATCATTATCATCTTCGATATTTCTTAGTATTATTTTTGTAAGAGCGCTTAAAAAATATATATAATACAATAATTTCGACTAACGACTAAGATGGGGGTCATTACGTCTCCTTCAAGAGGCAATTTTTTTTCCGTCAGTAACTTCAAACACACTCGAGGGAGGATGGGGTTTGTCCTCCCTGCGGTGGCTTGTGGGAAATATCTCAAACAGCAGATAATAAAATAATAATTAATATTATATGTTTAAATACTATACTTAGCACCGCGTCTTATTACCCATTCGGGTTATACGCTTAAGTACTAATTACGCTAATGGGTTAGGAATTGGGAAGGTTGAATATAGAGGACGTACACCTGCGTTTGCGGAGAGGGAGGGAGAAAACTATTTAGGAAAAACCACTCCCAGTTCACCCGACCGAGATTTGAACCTCGCTCTACCCGTCCTCGGTAGTCTAGCTAAACACAAAACTAGCGCGTTAGCTAACTACGCCACCGAGGCGGGTATATATATGTTTAAAAAACAAATATAATTGGTGTTGTATAGTTTATGCATTTTGTAAGACTCCGATAAGCTACCAGCAAGGACTCGAAGCTCGAAAAGCTTTTTAGAAGTGGGGAGGCTCATCTGAACGATCGTTCCGAGCGTCTTTTTCCCGGGAACATTTTGAACCCTGTATGACTGGAAGCTATTTGAAGCAGGTTTAATTTGTTTGTGACCCATTTCGGTCGCAGGATGGTCTAACGCGCTACTCTAGTGCTAGGCTAGACTTCCGATGACGGGGAGATCGGGGTTCGATCCCGGTCCGGTGCACTAATTGTGGTTTTCCACTATCCCTCCATGAAAATGCGGGTGCAATTTCTTTAAATTAAACGTTCTTAATCCTTAACACATTAGTGTGGATAGTATACGCCATTCACGACCTAAGTTTACTTGGATGACAGCTCAAAAAGTAACTAAAAAATAGTCCCTAAAATATCACTACGCCAACAGCTGATATCTGCCACTGTCACTTGGGACAGCTGTTATGAAAACATATGGTTATGTAGAGTAATGTGATAGTTTACCACAGTAATTTAGGCCAATATTATGCCTCAAAGAATTTTGAAATTGAAATTTTTGAATGACTTGGTGATCTGTAACTTCTCTTCTTTTTTTCTCCTGGGAACTCATTATCAAAAAAACACACACAAATCTATCCACAAATAAAAAGAACCCCTTATAAAATTTCGTGAGATTAAAGTTAGATTAAACTTATATTTAAGTTTGATAAAAGATAAAAGTTTAAAGTTAGATTAATGTTAGATTAAAGTTATTTTAAAGTAAGTTTAAAGTTATATTAAAGTAAGATTAAAATTAACCAAATTAGGCCTAATATGTATTCGAACTAAAGAGAAAATATCTGTATACACAAAGTTATTCTTAAAATAATTAGTAAATTGATCTAGGATTAAGTTTTTTTACGTTAATACAGAAGCCCAATAATTAAAATAAAAGGTAATTTAACTTAGTTATAAATTATTATAAGTTAGAGTAAGGCGTGGACCTAACAAACTAGAGACTTAATTTAAAGTTATAAATATAATAAACGCGCACAGTAATAAATTCTATGAAATATATTTAAATTAAACAAAGTCTTAATATTTATTTGAGGTCGTCCACAAAGCTTATTTATCCTTCTATTCAAGTTAAAATAATTATTATTCCGAGCACTTTCACAAAAGGTCTAACAAATATGGCTTTAAAATGGCGACCAACGAATATTAGCCATGTGGTTGATGATGACGCGAACAAGTTGTTTAAAATGGTGTATCCTCGGAGCAGACGATTATATTTTATTCAGTTAAATATTTCTAAAAACAATAAACTAATAATAAAATAGTTAATCATATATAAAATAAATTACAAATATTTTATCTTTAGCAAGTAAATACGATGCCTTTATTAAAAGGTATTAATGCATGCACTATATTACACATCATAGATAACATTCCAAAACAAAGAATAGGTACTTTTAATATATGTTTAAAATATTGTTTCGGATTGGGTAAAAAGAAATGGTTAAAAGTAATAAAATAATGTGAGAAAACTTAAGTTTAAGTTATTTTAAATGTAAAATATAACATGTAATTAAAAAACTTAACATTCATAACAAAACAGTGTTCTTTTACAAGTGTTGGTAACCTAAAACCTAAACATATGATTTTTGAACTGTCATCCAGGTAAAGACCTATCGTGAATGAATTATACACAGGCGATAACACGAACGGGTAGTAAGACGCGGTACTAAAAACATTGTTTATGTACACGGTTTTAGTTGTGTTTTTTGCCACAAGGTATATCCGCCCTTGTGTTCAACTCGTATTTAGGCCAGGGATATAATTTGTGTCTTTATAAAGTACATGTTAAATATTCTCAAGAAACAAATTGTTGTCAGTTGAGCAATATTACGAGAGTGTGGTCCCACCTATCACATGTTCGTCTTTTGGAAGACTGTAGGATGGGCCAGTGTTGCCAATTCTATAGTCTCTAACGATAATACATGGACCTGAAATGGTTTGTATTTTTACCGGTAGGATACTACTTTCTGACATTATATTGATAAACCCACCGATTTTCATTAAAAAAAGAAATTTATGTAAAATTTGTTACTTTATAGCAGGGTCACAGGATATTACTTTTAGAAAATATCCTAAAATTGGATTGTACAGGTGGTGAAATTATGTCAATAGTAGTATCCAGATCGTACAGTTGGCAACACTGCGATGGGCTAACGTATTGAAAGCTTTTAGGCTGAATTTGTTTACGTTCTTTGGAGTGTCTCAGAAGCGCACAGGCTAGCAGGTGCATCAAACGAGCCTCATATGGCAACACCGCTTGTTGACATCGGACTAACCTAGCTAGCACGTGATAACTCGTTCTCTCTCCATCATTATGGGCACAAGAACCCAATATTAATAACTTTTTTTTAGCACCGCGTCTTACTATCTGTTCGGTTTTTACGCTTATGTACTAATTACGCTACTGGTTTTAGGAATTAGGATGGTTATACTTCTAGGCAGTGTAACCGCATTTGCGTGGAGGGAGAGTGGAAAACCATGATGGAAAAGCCACCCTCAGTAGACCCGACCGAGATTCGAATCTCGATCGTCCTGTCATCGATAGTCTAGTCCAGAGGTTCCCAATTTTTTTTTTGCCACGGAACCCTAATTGATCATACTTTTTTTGGCGGAACCCCATTTTGATAATAACAAAAATGATTGTACCTTGTAGTGTAGTTTGAATATTTTCATGTTTGACATGAAAAGAAAGAATAATTATAAATAAAAAAAAATTATTATTATAACTATTATAAAACATTTTTCGTACAAAAAAAAAGTAACTATTTAATGTGAAGAATGAAATGTTTTCACATATTTACTTATAATAGCACTAAAATTAGGCTGTCTCGACAGGTGCACCGCCCCGCCACCCCGCTCCGCCCGCGCTGTTTGATACTAGATATACTTACAGCGGCGCGGCTATGTTATGACTGTTTTCTACGAACGTTTTAGTTAATTCTCAGACAGAACTCGGAACCCCTTTGACCCTTCCACGGAACCCCAGGGTTCCGCGGAACACCTTTTGGGAAACGCTGGTCTAGTCTACTGTGAGATTAATGTCTCAGACTGGCTGCAGCCAGTGAAGCTAGCTCAAATTAATTATTGTAAAGAGGTAAAGAGTAAGGGGGTTGTTAACAATACATGTTTGCCATATTGCCACGTTATTCAGATGTTTTTCCCTGTGTGCTCTCGATGTTCTCCGTGTATGATGATGCCGTCTTCGCTGATGGGAAGTAGGATGGTCTCGTCCTCGTCAGAACTGGGGCGTCTCTCAGATACCAGTGGCGGGCGGCGAGACATTTTGAAGCTGCTAGCTACATTAAGGTTACCTTGCGTCACCGATTTTCGTCGAGTCCCCAAAGAAGATTAATGTACCGTACTAATGTTGTCTCCGATTTGTTCGATAGACAATGTAATTTGAAATGTATATGGATTTAATAAATAAAAATAGGCTAATGAAGTAAGTTGCTAAAAAGTTTAAATATGTCAAAACTACAAAATTAAAGTTATACCAAAATCAGGGTATAACGAGTATTTTTTCCTTATAATAACTTTGTTTCTTAACTTCGTGTATCGTATCATATATGTATACACGTATCGATACATTTCATAGACCTAATTTATTGACACTGTCCAATAACATGAATATGAAATAACATACTATAAGATGTACAGTATTATGTACCGTTTAAATGGCAACTACCTTTTACTGCACCAATAGTTATTTTAGAATTACTCTCCCGGAAAATGCCAAGAAGAAAAGGCCACTTTAAGCTAAACTCCTTGTGTGAGTGGTCTTTCCGGACAAGCGTGTGTGTGATTCGACTCGGAAGTTAAAATAGCTTTGATGAATTGGAATTTTCCCATCATCTTATGAGGTAAAATATTATGAGCATACAGTAATTCTTAGGAAAGAATTATTATAATCGTTTGATAACACTTTTTTTATGGATAATATAGTATTACTAAGTAAATAATAACTATTTCCAAATAGTTTGTAGTGACTTTCAGCCACTGTTTGCAATACAGACCCTTCTGCTGGCTGTCACTTACCTACCTTCCTACCGGAGACAGAGCATATCTTAAGAGGAGTAAACAGAACTAAACTATATTTGACTTTATTGAATTTATACCTTATCGAACTGAAGTAAACCATTTGAGCAAAGAGCCGTACTGAGGGGTTGGGGTGGCGAAGGGGGAGTTTCAACCCCCCCCCCCTTTCCTTTTCCATTTGAAATTATTATTAAAAGATGTATTTTTGTAGTCCTCCTCAATGCCTAGGATAGTAGCTTATTGGAGTGATAAAACTCCTTTCCTCTACAAGCTCAGAAATCCTTTTCCGTCTCATGTTGGAAGGACTTCAGTCTTCGCCACGGGCCATCGCATGTAGCCTCTTTCCCCTCCCTATATGTAAGTTTTCGGGTACGACCCTGGCTGGGTAGTAAATAGGTTTCGGTTCTGCGCAACCTTCTTGTCAAATCTGGACCATTCGCCGATCCCCCCCTCCCCCTTCCGCATCATGTCGTCAGGAAAGTGTGTGTGTGTGTGTGACATTCTTACCCAGTAGTGTGACCTGCGTCTGAACCGCTGGTGTGACGGAATCGGGTCAGGTTCACTTGTGTGTGTTGTTGCCCGCGCGCCACTCCAATTGGCGCTTTCTGGGGCGTGCTGAGAATTCATCATAGGACGGAGAGTAGCGTCTCTACAGTAGGTTTCTGATATGAAACAACTGTAAGAAAATATAAACATATTTTTTGTGGTCAACATTGATAACATTTTTCATTTCTAGAAAATTTTAAAGGCATTGATACTCATGACCTCATGTATAAATATATTGAAATTTTGTAGTAACTTTATTACTGGTTACGACCAAGTCGTGTTGAGTCAGACACCGAGGACGGGGAGATCGAGGTTCGAATCTCGGTCGGGTGAACTGGGGGTGGTTTTTCTAAATGGTTTTCTACTCTCCTCCACGCAAATGCGGGTTCACTTCCCCTATATTCAACCTTCTCAATTCCTAATCCATTAGTGTAATTAGTACTTAAGCGTATAACCCGAACGGGTAGTAAGACGCGGTGCTAAAATTAAATTAAATTAAATTTATTACTGGTTAAAAAAAAGTTCCTATCTAAACCAGACTGTAGCTTTATACAGTGGATAGGCAAAAAAATTCCCTCTGGAAATGTTAATACTTTTAAGAAAATGATAGATTTGCACCGGTGGACATTATAACAAAGGTGTCAATCTCTTATTGTTTTATTTGTCGGGGCTCAAATTCCGGCCGGGTGTATTGTGGTTACTTTTTCCTAAATAGTTTTTTTCACTTTCCTTCCATATAAATGCATTTCCTCTAAATTCTACCCTCACCCAACCCCCATTTAGTATTGTTGAATGTGTATAACCCAGACGAGAAGTAAGCCATGGAATATAAAATATTATTTCAGGACAAACATAATAGCTAGACCCTTAAACTAAAAGGACACACACCTGTAACAGTGATAGATTTTGTTGCTCACTTGAATCGAACCCTGGACTGTTGTATTACTAGACAGATTGAGCTAATGTGTCAATCAAGTGGGTTTATTGCCTGGAAAGTCACAACGAATGCCGGCTACATTAGTGCCCAAACCATGTCTGATGGCGCTAGCAAGACTATTTTTATGTTTTCAGGAAGAGTATGTCGCAGAGAACATCAAGTGGACTCCTATTGAGTACTTCAACAATAAAGTGGTGTGTGACCTGATCGAAAGCAAGCGGCCTCCGGGACTCTTCTCTGTGCTCGACGATGTTTGCGCCACTATGCACGCTGTCTCGGAGGGAGTCGACTCTGACCTGCAAAAAGTAAGTGAAAGAAGTTGGTTCTTTAACAGCCCGTTTTTGGAAGTATATTTAATTTCTTTGATCAGTTATTTGGTGATAGCCATCAATTACTTGAGCTTACTGTTCACATCTATTCTATGGTGCATATGTTTGGAATCATACTTGACTAAGAAAATATAAGATTTTAATTTAAAATAAACATTTGTTTGTTCTAAAATGCATTTCAAATCAACAAACTTACCATCTCTACCCAACTCATATATTGAAGAGAATTAACCATAAGGTGTTAATTGAGTATTTATATTATTTGTGTGTTTGTTTAGTGCTAAAGTTCCAGTTATTAGTGGATCTCCCTAATTTAAATAAAGGACCAACTCAACAACCAAATTAAAGACTGTCATTTTATTACTTGTTGAAAACATAGCTCACACATGCTTACAGCGCAGGCCTGGATTAACCACTAAGCAATATAAGCACGTACTTAGGGCACTGGTACTGAAGGTGTAGCCATTCAATTTTAAGGAATTCCTGATTCATAGAAAGGACCTAGTGACATATTCTAAGTGAATGGCTTATATTACTTGCTGCTATTTAGTGTTAAATAAATATAATAAGAAACAGTTGTTAAAAAAATTTAGTTGTTTGTTCTGGCATGGGGGAGACACCTTGAAGAATACTTTAATGTCTTACTTCGCCTTCAGCACTGATTGAGTTTTAGGGCCAGTTTTCATAGTCAGATTTAGTACGCCTCAAGTGCGGTGCTATACTAAATACAAGACGTCACCTACCTGAAATTGAATGGAATGGGTCAGTTTCATATGCGAAACTGGCCCATTCCATTCAATTTCAGGTAGGTGACGTCTTGTATTTAGTATAGCACCGCACTTGAGGCGTACTAAATCTGACTATGAAACTGGCCCTTAATCTTGCCAGCTCAGCAATTGAGGGGAGGAGGGGCCACCGTTATTAGGCTATGCTTAGGGCATCAGCTGGATTTAATCTGGCCCTGCATAGAGATATATTTCAGAAACATCAGAAATCAAACTCCATACCTTTATATCAGTAGGCAGATGCACTCTCATCTGAGCTAACATGTTGGATGATGTGATTACAGCAAATGACCAAAACCGCCGGCGGCCACCAGCATTACCAGTCTTGCAGTGAGGGGTTTATAATCCACCATTACGCCGGCATCGTCACATACAATGTGGAGGGGTTCTGCGACCGAAACAGGGACTTGCTTTTCCCTGATCTTATCGAACTTATGCAGAGCAGTGAAAAGTAAGTCTTCTATCATTAAGGCATATTATTGAGGATTCTGCAATTGTAACAGGACTTGGTTTTCCCTGACCTTATCGAACTTATGCAGGTAGCGAGAAGTAAGTCTTCTATAATTAAGACACAATATTGAGGGGTTCTGTGATTGGAAGGAATTGATGTTTCCTGACTTTATCAACTTTTGCAGAGTATCGAGAAGTAAATCCTCTTCATCAAGGCACATATTGAGGGGATGTTCCGCGTTATAACAGGGATGTGCTGTTTTATGGGCTTACTAAACTTATGCAGGCAACGAGAAGTAAGCCCTCTATCATTAAGACACATTGGGTTCACGAATTGTTGTTGGCCATATACTATAATTTATTTAGTGTTTATTGCAGAGCTTACTAGGGGCAAAGCCACTATAGAGGTGAGGGGAAAACACATGCCCCTCTCAGAGTCGACTGATGATACAAAGTACCATTGATAAAATGAATAAAATATTATCATAAATAGCAACATTTATATTAATAGTGTGCATATTATGTTAAGGTCTTAATTTAGTGAAACTTGAATAGAGTTGAGTCTTTGTAAACCATAACAGACACCCTTTACCCTGCTCGAAACTGCTCCCATACACAGCCATCTTAGATTAGTCTCTCCCTGATTGTGAATATGCTCCTGGAGGGCATATGTCTCTGGTGTAAGTTATACAATCGCGCAAACACCACTAATACTCTAAACCTCTGTATTCTTCACACCTATAAATAAATACTGAGTGAATTGAGAATTTCTAGAAGATTTCATCAGTTTTGATCATTGCTCCACTGGTTCACTAACTGTCTAGGGCAGGAAAAAACCCTGGAAAAGTCACAGTATTGTTTAAACTTGAACTTTTATAAATTATCACTTAAAAATATACAATTATTGAAAAGAATCACATACTTTTTAGTCTACACTTTTTTTAAATTTAAAATGTAAATATAAAATATAAGGGGTGAACTTATCAAGTGTACCACAAGCCCCTTTCTCTTCAATACCCTTTCTCAAACCGACAAGTTTACTCTGCCCCTGAATGTACCAAGCAACCAAGCAACGCATGTGAAATCTCATTTAAGACATGTCTGTGTTTTGTAACCAAGCTGTGTTTGAAACTAAGCCACCACTAATTTAAGAATAATTTCTAAAACATGCGGAGACATGGTCGACATTAGTAAAAACTTCAATATGATGCCATTGTCAATGGCTGCTATTGTTTGAAATCTAGGGAGAGATTGTCACATATGACTTTTTATTAAGGCAAGGGTATCAATGTTAGTGGGACTAATGTGAATTTAAATTGTTAATATTAGGCCTAATGAATAAAATTTACCCACTTCTGTGTCTCCATGGACTAAGGCATTACTCTAGCAATAGACTAGACCAGCGGCTCCCAAACTGTGGTTCGCGAACCCCCTGGGGGTTAGCGAAATCTTCCAAGGGGTTCGCCAAAATATTTCTGTAATGGCGGATTTTTGCAGCACTTTGTGAGGAAATGGTAAGCATTTACAACTGTTTATCGTCTCACACAAACACAAAGTTTTTGTTTTTCTTACCAACCATCCCTTTCACAAAGCAAAGTGCATGCAAGATCAAATGTGGCTCAAGGATTTGGCCTATTTGGCAGACATTTTCTCAAAAATGAACAATTTAAATCTCTCTCTTTAGGGGTGAATATTAACGTTTTTACTGTGTAAAAACGTATCGAGTTGTTCATAAAAAAAGTTTTGGGAAATGTGTTTAATTAGCATTCGAATGGAGTGCTTTGATACCCTTTACAACTTCATGGTATAAAATCAGCTTTCTTTGGACCAAAATGTAAAAAACGGGGTTATAGAACACTTGAAGGGACTTGGAAAAATCTTCAGAGAATATTTCCCAGCCATGTTCAATAATAACAATTAGATTCGCAATACTCTGGAAGAGATAGCAGTTTTGAAATCCTTCACATTAAGCGTGAGTAAGAAAGAGCAGCTCCTTGAAATTTACACTGATTTTTGAATTAAAGAAAAGCTATAAATCTTTGTCATTAATTGGTTTTGGTTAAATTTAAAGGAGTTGTTTTCATTGTTATAGAATAATTACAGCTTTGTTAGCATTTTCTTCTATGTATTTGAGCGAGAAACTTTTTCCTCGTATACCTATTTAAAAAAATAAATACAGAAACAGGCTCAATGCTGAAAGTGACTTGAGACTTTATTTATTGTCTGTGGTTCCTGACTTTAAATATCTGTGCCATCCAAAGCAAGCACTCACAAAGTCACGTGAAGAGGTGAGTAGCTGTTAAAACTTGTTAACAATTTTGAATCTTAAATCTGCATGGAATTTTGTGATTAAAGGAGGGTATTTCAGTTATGTCAATGCACCAATTTCCAGTACCACTTTAAAAAATATGTGAAATGTGATAATATTGTGACAGTAAAGATAAGAAAATGTTTCTACAGTACTTTACTTATTAATTTCAATTTTAATTTTTAAAACAAACTGTATAATTATTTGAACTTGTACTAAGTAGTTTCAATATTATTCCATTAATTTGGTGAGGTATCCCAAATTACCTACCAAGGTATAGTAGGTTAATTTAAAGGTATTAAAATTTTGATTACAATTAATAACTAAATTTCATAAAAATTATATATAAAATTAAATGAGTGGTTATGGATATTTATCAGGAGGTTCGTGCAGCTCAGATGTTTGTGAAAGGGGTTCGCGAGTCGAGAAAGTTTGGGAACTGCTGGACTAGACTACCGATGGATGGGGGGAATTGTGGCTCAATCCCATTTGGGTGTATTGAGGGTGGTTTTCCCTAAGTGGTTTCCCACTCCCTCTCCATGCAAATGTGGGTACATTTCCTCTATTTTCAACCTTCCTCATCCTTATACACTTATACATAAGTGTATAACCTAAATGAGTAGTTAACACGGTGCTAAAAAAAATCGTACAAATTTAATGCAATTTGGAGATTATGTTATTCCTAAAGTAACCAGATGTTTCTTTTTTTTTTCCAGTGAGTTTATTCGCAGTCTTTTCCCAGATCAACTGGACTCCAATTCGAAGTCTCCGCCCAACAACTTCTGGAAGCAAAATTCGAACTCAGGCCAACAAGTTGGTGGATGAACTCAAGAAATGTACACCTCATTACATTAGGTAGTTAATATGTTGAACATTACCTCTTTTGTAAACATTACTATAAAGATACTCAGAGTTGGCACACGGGATGGCTTAGACAATTTCTCTGGCCTGGTAGAACAGGCTTCAATCTTGACTGAAGGCACTGGTGATGAAAACCATCTTGTGTGCAATCCTCTCCGCCAAATCGATTATGTCGCATTTGCTCAACCAATTTCACTCTTTCAATTCTTTTACTTTGAGCTAGGTATCGTTTTTAGAATATGATATATAGATGAGTAATCCTCACTAAAAAACATAAATAATAGCTTTGGCTATTTGATTCTTGAGCTAGATAGTTTGTCATGAATACTAGCACATTATCTCGCAGTACATAAAAAAAAAGTTGCCTTAATATGGAGTTAAACAAGATAAGTCTTATGCAGTCACTTCACTAACAAAAACAAATTACAGTATGTAAAAAATTAATCTTAGCATACCGTAATGAATATTGACAAAATGTAACTATCTTAGATCTGTAAAAATTGATGCCACTTCCTAAAAAGGACAGATGCAAAAAACACATTTGCCTTACAGAAATTATTAAAGTAGATTTACCAACCCCTTAAGCTATGCTATAAGGGTGGTTTCCATGGCATCTCACCTATATATTTACAGAGTAGATTCACAATATAATAGTTTTACAAATTATGTTAGTTAAAATCTACTTGCTTCTCATAAGCTAGAGATTGTACATTTTCTTATTTAAAGGTGCATTAAGCCCAATGAAACAAAGAAGCCTCGAGACTGGGAGGAGCTCCGAGTGAAGCATCAAGTGGAATATCTCGGGCTGAAAGAAAACATAAGAGTTCGTCGAGCAGGCTTCGCCTACAGGAGACCTTTCAGCAAGTTCCTCTTTAGGTGAGCTCTTTACAAAATTGATAGATTTGTGTGTATTATTAAATTTATAACTATAATCATACCTCAAACATAAAAAGAGGCTTACCTTAAAGATTAATGTAAATAGGGATCGGCCCTCGAATCCTTGCATCTTTAAGGATATTAGAGATTCATGGATTCAATAAAATTTCAGATTCAAGACTCCTTAAAAAAAATTCTACAATTTTTCAAATGAAATTTGTTTTAGAGCTCTAATACTGCATATTGTTGGTTCAGCACCAATTATAATCATAGGATGAACTTAACAACCAGGCCCCAGACCAGTAATTTAACACTTAACTGAATGTATTAATGTTATGATGAATTAATTATAAGAAAGAATGTTATCATTTAGTTACTATTTCTATTTTTTGCCATTATTTTTCCAGCATGTGTCCTAAATGCTTAAACTTCTCTCCTGATATGTCACTGTGTTAACATGTTGCCTTTTTTATTAACAATATAAATATTTCCCCCTTTTTTTGGTTTTTTTTTTTGTCCTCATAAGAAATTTATTTTTAACTTTTCATACTCCCACTTGAAGAGTTTGAATAGTAGAAAATCTAAATCTAACATTTAACATTTGTGTAGGAACAACTAAATTTCTTTGAGAGACAACCAAGTTACCTCTTTGTCCAATACAGCAGAGTAATTGTGAACTGTATTATTTTTGAATGTGATTTGTACTTATTCTTTGTACTTAAAAAGTAAAAAGTGATTTTCCTTAGAAAATTATACATCCATTTTAACATACGGATGTGAAACTAAGGGGAAGAAAGATGAGAACAGAATCCAGGCAGCAGAGATGAGATTTATTAGGAGCATGGTTGCCAAGACCTGACGAGATAATATACAGAATGCTGAAATCAAAAATTTAGCTCAGTTTGACAGGTTACAGGGTAAAATAACATTTCACAAACTTAAAGATAGCCGACCAAGAGAAAGACCAAAATTGAGATATAAGAACATAATGAAGTCAGTCATGGAACAGAAAGTGGCACAGTATTGAAGAAGAGAAATACAATACTTGAAGTTAGTGGGGTGGAAAACGGGTGGGGGGGTTCATTCACCGACTCATCGAGTAGATGAAACACCTTGGGATGTTATATCATGAAAATTTGATAATTCCAACCCATCATGTTTCCCCATGAGATTCCTATTTATATCAATAGTAAAAAATAACATTTAATATAATTTTAGAAGGAAATATTTGAATAATTTGACATCTATACATTGTTAATTTCAAACCTAGCTTAATGATCTTTATTAAATCCCTCCAAATGCTAAGAATATCAACATAATAAAGATAAGAGTTATTGACGCATAGTTAAAGAGAAAGTAAGGAATTGTGCACTGGCTGCAATCAGGTTTCCAAGAATAAACGATGTGTCAGCTTGGCTAGCTTCTCTTCTTTGTGACAATGTTATCACGTGATGCCCAGCATGGAAGGGGTAAATTTTCATGTTGTCATTTCAATACCAGCAAACTTTAAATGTACTCAACAAGACCTTTATGTTCTAGTGATCTTGCATAGATCAAACCTACTTGTTTTCCTTTGTTTGTTTTTACTTTCTCTCTATCTTACAGGTAGAGAAAGTATGGTGATCGTCAAAAAAATCGAAGTCGAGATTTTGATGAATTTTGACGTTTCATGACTTCCTGAATCCGAAAAAGTGGTTTTTGAATTTCCGTCTGTCTGTCTGTCTGTCTGTCTGTCTGTCTGTCTGTCTGTCTGTACCTCCAACTAGAGCCTAAACTATTTTACCGATTGAGCTGAAACTTTATATCTTGGGTTTTCATAGGGTTGCCCCGAGGGGTTTTTGGAATTGGACATCTACCCCTAAAATTAAGGGTAGTTTACTGAAGGGAAAAAAAGAAAAAGTCGATTTTCTCAAAATCGGCTCTAACGATTTTGATTAAATTTCATTTATGAACATTAATAAATATTCCAAACAAAATGGCTACTCTCAATATTTCGGCAAAATCGCTTTAAGGGCTCCGGTCTGATGCGTAAATTAACATTTTTTATAATAGCTCCGAAACTATTTGAGATATGAAATTACTTAGCATTACAAATATGTATATATATTTATAATACAAATATTTTATTCGAAACATATTTTTATAAAATCAATAATTTTCAATCTATACGCAATTATATATATATTTTTAGCTTTTTGGACATTAAAGCTTAAGTATTGCGATCGTAAAAAAAACTAACCTGAAATGTTGATGGATTTCGACGTCTCATGACCCCCCGAACCCTAAAAAATAGTCTTTGCAATGCCGTCTGTCTGTGTGTCTATTAAAACTTAAAATTGAGGGTAGTTTACTGAAGGGCAAAAAGAGAAAAAGTCGATTTTCTCAAAATCGGCTCCAACGATTTTGATTAAATTTCATTTATAAACATTAATAAATATTCCAAACAAAATGGCCACTCTCAATATTTCGGCAAAATGGCTTTAAGGGCTCCGGTCTGATGCGTAAATTAACATTTTTTATAATAGCTCCGAAACTATTTGAGATATGAAATTACTTAGCATTACAAATATGTATATATATTTATAATACAAATATTTTATTCGAAACATATTTTTATAAAATCAATAATTTTCAATCTATACGCAATTATATATATATTTTTAGCTTTTTGGACATTAAAGCTTAAGTATTGCGATCGTAAAAAAAACTAACCTTAAATGTTGATGGATTTCGACGTCTCATGACCCCCCGAACTCTAAAAAATAGTCTTTGCAATGCCGTCTGTCTGTGTGTCTATTAAAACTTAAAATTAAGGGTAGTTTACTGAAGGGCAAAAAGAGAAAAAGTCGATTTTCTCAAAATTGGCTCAAACAATTTTTATTAAATTTCATTTATAAACATTAATAAATATTCCAAACAAAATGGCTACCCTCAATATTTCGGCAAAATGGCTTTAAGGGCTCCGCTCTGATGCGTCAATTAACATTTTTTTAAATAGCTCCGAAACTATTTGAGATATGAAATTACTTAGCATTACAAATATGTATATATATCTATAATACAGATATTTTATCCGAAACATATTTTTATAAAATCAATAACTTTCAATCTATACGCAATTATATGAATTTTTTTTAACTTTTTGGACATTAAAGTTTAAGTATTGCGACCGTAAAAAAAAAACTAACCTGAAATGTTGATGGATGTCGACGTCTCATGACCCACCGAACCCTAAAAAATAGTCTTTGCAATGCCGTCTGTCTGAGTGTCTATAAAAACTTAAAATTAAGGGTAGTTTACTGAAGGGCGAAAAGAGAAAAATTTGGTTTTCTCAAGCTCAAACGATTTTGATTAAAATTCGTATCTAGGCGTTGATTAAGATTATAAATAAACTGGCTATTTTCATTTTCCTATGAAAATGATTTTTAGGGTACTTTACAGAAGCGTTAATTTCCGTATCTCCACAACTATTCGAGAAACTAAACAACTTATCATTGCAAAATTGTAGGACTATTAGAAATAAAAAACTTTTATTTGACATATATTTTTATAAAAGCAACAGTTTCTGAGATATTTGCAAATATATTATTACAATTTTGTGAGCTTTTGTTGTAAACATATACTACTTAAGTCTTAACGCAATAATTCTCCAATGCCATAGAGTAATTAAATATAAGTATCTAAAAAAAGTATGTTATTTTTCCTTAAATCTCTTAGGAGAAATGTTTGCATAGCAATGATCTATCTCCATTTTAGACTCAATAGTCAATATTTACATTTTTTATTGGTCAAAATGTATAAATGAATAATTAAATATCAATGCGATGACTTGAAGATCTGCAACACCTTATAAAATGTTAAAATTTTAACCAGAAATCGAAATTTTAATACGAAGTGTTGACCCTTGTGGAGGACATTAAACTGTTTGAAATGCTCTTAGGTGGACAAAGATGCACCTCTTTTCTCATTGATTCTATATCATTGTATATTATTTTATGCGTGTTCTTATGTGGAGTGGTGATGATACAATGTACATTATTCCGTTCAGAAATCTTACGAGTTTATAGAAAGAGAGAGAAAGTCTGTGCGGTGCACCGTACCATTTATTTATTTTTAATTATGCACACTTTTTTAATACATTATCATTTAGTATATTAATAAATAACATTTTTAATGTGACCTTGGGCATATATTAAAATATGGAACTTGTAAATACTTAGGAATCAAGAATCCAAAAATTGATGTTAGAATTTAAGTAATGAAACACAGAATCAAAATTGATAAAAAAAAAACAGGAGCAGTAACATATCTATAAAAAATTATTACAGAATAATTTTTTAATCTTGTAAGATCTATATTTGGTTACCAAATTTAAAAAATGTAAATTATAAAGTAGGCCTATCCATGATTTATTATATGTGGGGTGTGGTTGTGGATATTCAAAACAAAACACTAAAATACAATTGGAGGACCACCCTTGAAATAAACAAGGGGAATGGGTTAGACTATCACTAATAATTAATAATGTTTATAATAAAAACTCACCTTGGTGTTTGTCTCTGCTTACCTTGCAACTTCTGTTTGAGATGAAACAGAAATAAAGTTAGGGTAGGGTTTTTGGTAAGGACATGATTCCACCTAAACCTGAAGCTACTACCAATTGAGAGAAAGTCAAAAGGGAGTCTTATTATTGTGAGGTTGATTGGTTCAGTGGATGCCATGTTTTCTTTAGGTAGGATATAATAAATCAAAGTATGGTCGAGGATGTACATAATAACTTTTTTTTTATCTATTTAGCACCCCATCTTACTACCCATTTGGGCAATACGCTTAAGTACTAATTACGCTAATGGCTTAGGAATTGGGAAGGTCAAATTCAAAGGAAGTGAACCCACATTTGTGTGGAGGGAGAGTAGCAAACTATTTAGGAAAAGCCACCCCCAATTCATCCGAGTGAGAGTTGAACCTCAATCTCCCTGTCCTCGGCAGTCTAGCTCAACACGAAACTAGCGTGTTAGCTAACTATGCCACTGAGGCGAACTGATGTAATAACAATAAATATAATAATTAATATAAATATTATAATTAGACACACAATAAGTGATAAATTCTAGCTGAAACTGTCCAGCCCCTTCCAACAAAAATGTAATCAATCTGATTGCTTAAAATGACCCATCTCCACACACAGCAATTGTCTACACTGTGTTAACAATAACTTGACTCGTCTGAAGACTGACTGCTCATACCATCTCAACAAGAGAAAGGGGGTCATTTAGGGGGTGATGCCAATTCTACTAACAACAAATAGGTAAATCACCCTAACCTCAATTGACATCTCCAAACAACAAAACGGCCACACCAATATGACAGTTAATTTTGTTCTTTGTTTTGAGTAATAAATAATAATTCTCCTTAGGTATGCCATCCTCACTAAGGAGACCTGGCCCCGCTGGCGTGGCGATGAGAAACAAGGCATAGAGGTTATTTTACGCAGTGTCAACATGGAAAAAAGTCAGTACCAGCTCGGGAAAACCAAGGTCTTCATCAAGGCTCCTGAGTCGGTGAGAATCTAATCACATCAACACTTATTTATTTTATGAGAGTATGTAATTGTTTTAGAGACTTGCATTTGCATTTAATATTTGGCCAAACAATGTGTAAAGAAAACATTAGCATGCTAAAATTAAATTAAAAATAAAATACATATTATAAAATTGAAAATTATTTAAAAAATTACTAACCTATTAATAAAGAAGGGTAATAATTAGAGATGGAACGCTCGATTCCTTGAATCATATGGTATCCGAGAGATTAGAAATTCATAAAAATCTCAAAAGAGTATTTCAAATATAATTTTGAAAACCTTGATTTGATATAACAATTTCAAGCAATTGGTAAAAGGAATTATATAGACTTGTGCATTCAGGAGGCTAACAAAATCACAAAAGGCAAAATTGTTTTATTTTAATCAAATTACTATAAAAAGTGTTCTCTTTGTGGTGTATGACGTAATATACATAACAAACAAAACAACATGTCAGTCAGTGGCTTCAGGTCTTAAACAACATTTTTTTAGATTAAATTTTAAATATGTTCACTTTAACTTAAATTGTACATTTGCAAAGCTTAAAGGATTCAAATTTGGATTCTATATGTGGAAGAAAATATAAGATTTTAATTTGAGATTTGTATTCAAGAAATATAGAGTTCAACCCATCCCTAGTAATAATTTATTTAGATTTGTTCCTTAACAATAATTTGTTTCGTATCCCAATTCTAAAACACTTTTGTCATGATCCTTTATTTCATTTTACTTTCTTGTAATTTTTCAATGCTCTTGCTATTTGATTTTGTATTCTTTAACTGGAAACTTTGAAACATTCCATAATCCTTCTTATTTGGTCAAAGTTGTAATGTAGTTGATTTTTGGACTGCTCTCATATATTTAAAAAGGTCATGGATGAAGGTATTTTTCTTTGAAGTATCTTATGTAAATTATCCTTTTACTTCATCCATGGAGAATCACGCGTTTTCGCAGAATAGTCCGTAAAAGGATTTCACTAGAAAAACTTGTTTACTTTTCTCAAAATATAACTCCGCAGTATTTAACAAACTAGCGAGAAAAGCCAGCTCCCTATATCCAATAGGAAGCTAGCTTTCACTGCACCTGTTGAAGAGAAATACCTGATTGGTTACTCTGGACAGCGTCGCGAGATATACAAGCAAGGGACACATCCACATATAATGAAAATATACGTAGAAGGTAAACAGAATGTGCCAGTGAAGGAGAGAGAGTAGACGTAAACAGAATGTGCCAGTGAAGGAGAGAGAGTAGACGTAAACAGAATGTGCCAGTGAAGGAGAGAGAGTAGACGTAAACAGAATGTGCCGGTCAAGGAGAGAGAGTAGACGTAAACATAAAGTATAAGTGATCACAATCAATACAGACTTTAATTTCATCAATGTGTAAATAAATAAGTAATAAAGAGTGTACAACATAAACAGTTTTATCAATATCAAACTTTCCAGAATAGGCTCCCCATCGCGGGACATTACATCGTCAAATCATCGATATCGGTATAATTGTCGCCCAATCGCGGTGCAATTAAATAATCACATCATCAACGTCAGATAACGTTACAAATGGCGCCCAGCCGCGACGCATGAACTTCCAAACCCCGAGACAAGAAAGAGACTCTACCAACTGAGACGCACGGCACACTAGACGGCACACCACCAAGAACATCCAACCGAGAACCGAGGTGAAACAAGCAGACGTTTCACGCACGGCACACCAACGAGGAACATCATTCCGAGGTGAAACAAGCAGACGGCACACCAGAAGTTTCACGCACGGCACACCAGACGGCATACCAGAAGGCACACCGACGAACAACGTCCTACCGAGTTGAAACGAGCAGACGTTTCACGCACGGCACACCAGACGACACACCTAAGAAGAATCAATGAAGTCAGATAAGTCTTAGAAAATTTTTTTTTTTTGTTGTTGTTTGTTATTATTATTATTTTTATTTCACAACATGAAAACTCTGTTGTAATACTGTATAAATCTTGTTAATATTAGTAAATTTTGGAAGGGAGGATGGCGGATTCAAGCCTAAATGATAATAGTGACACAAATAGCAGTGTTGATGAAACAGAGTATGAAAATGGACCACATAATCAGTTAGTTTTAGAACAATCAGATGAAGAAATAAGAGAAAGGGAGCAGGATAATGTAGAATCAATTACAGAGGGAGAGAGAGAAGAAGAGACAGAAAAAGATACACAAGGAAATTTAATGAACATAGAAAGTGTTATAGTAGTAGAAGAGGAAGGGCGAGAACTAGTAAAGGAACAAACAATGGTGGAATCTGTAGGAGATTCTAATCAGTTTATGAGGATGTTACAGCAAATAGCAGCCGGTATAGATGCAACTAATCAGAAAATAGACAAAACTAAACAGGAAATAGTAGCAACTAAACAGGAAATAGTAGCAACTAAACAGGAAATAATAGTAGCAACTAATCAGAAAATAGATGCAACTAATCAGAAAATAGACAAAACTAAGCAGGAAATAGACTCAAAGCTTGAAAAAATCAATAACGAACTAAGTACTAAAATTGAACAGAGTAAGGAGGCTTGTGAACAGAGATTTGTTTATTTAGAACAAAAGTTCGATCAAGTAGAAATGGTTCATCAAAATTTGGCAGTACGGTTAAATGAAGTAGATAAGAAGGTGATAGAAGGAGAGAAGGTAAAAAAGGTTTTGATGGAAAAACAAGAAAATTTAAGAAAGGGACAGTTCAAATTAATGGAACAGATAACAGCTAATAAAAATAAAATTGAAATAATTGAGCAGGAATCAAACAAAGGGTTAAAAGAAGTAGAAATTAAGGTTGGTAATCTTGACCTTCAAATAGAACACACAAAAACTAATGTAAAGGTAGTCCAAGATAACTTTAAAAAAGAAATTGAAAAAGTGAAGGCAGCATTTGACACACAACAGGATACGAATAAAACTTTAATTACAACACAAATCGATGGGATTGTTACCGAGGCAGTAGAGAAATTAGATGAAATTAATCAGAAAATTAATGCAAAACTCGATAAATTCAATGATGAGCCAGGTGCTAAAATTATAGCAAATAATAGTAATTTCAATGAAAAGATTCAATCTGAGATCGAACCAGATAGTACGATTCAATTAGGTATAGAACCAAAGACTGTTATTCAATCCGAGATCAAACCAGATAATATGATTCACTCAGAAATCAAACTAGATAATACAATCCAATCAGATATAGAACCAAATAGTGTGATCCATTCCGGGATCAAACCAGATAATAAGATCCACTCAGAGATCAAACCAGATAGTACGATCCACTCGGAGATCAAACTAGATAGTACAATCCAATCAGATGTAGAAACAAATTGTGTGATGCATTCAGAGCTCAAGCTAGATAGTACGGTCCAATCCGGAATAGAACCAGACATTATGATACACTCAGAGATAAAACCAAAGGTAACAATCCATTCTGATATCAAAACAGATAGTACGATACATTCTGAGATCAAACTAGATAGTATGATACAATCAGAGATAACAGATAGTACGATCCAATCAGAGATAGAACTAGAGACTGCGATCCAGTCTGAGCTCGAACCTAAAACTTCAACTCAATCCAAGAGATCCGATCAGAGGTTGAACCAGAGACAATGCTCAAAAAAGAAACATTACCAGTTAAAACGATCCATTCAGAGATTGAACCAGAGACCAGGTAAGAAACTAAAAAGAAAAATTAAGGGTTGTTTTCAATATGTCTCACCAAAAGTCTTTGATCCAGGAGGCAGTCAATAAGCATTTAAAGTTCGGACCATTTAAATGTAAGAATCAACATTTAGTTTAACTAACGATTCTAGTTTTAAAATAAGAAAAATAAGGTTACATATAACTCAACCATAGTAAAAAATTTATGTAACTTCAATTAGCAGATAACTATTATAATTAGGCAACTGCAATTAGTATGTAACTAATTATAATGTAACTGTAGTTAATATAGAATATTGGTGGATATGTATAATATTCAAGCCAACTTTAGCCATAGTGGGAGAAGTTTCAAAAAAAAAAAAAAACTTTTAAAAATATAAGCTCTGAGAGGTAAAATGATGTTTTCTCAGAAAACAAAATGCGTAGAATAAAATAGAAATTGTAAAGAAACATTTCCACGTAGCAGTAAACCCAAGTAGTTTAAAATTTTCTTTTGTGAAGTGAAGAGGGTGTAGATGTGACACGAACATCTTTAAAAACCACACCTTAAATTTAGTGACAGGTGACAGACATTGTTGTGCACTACTGGTAAACATCTTTTGTTCAGACAAAAAAGAGAGAGAAACCTCTGGCGCAGTAAGTGCTGACTTAAAAGCAAAACGTAGAATTCAAGATAATATATTTTCAATGAGTAAGAGTCAAACCCCGTATCATATATATATAATCTTTATGTTTAATTTTATGAATTTTTAAAAGAATCATAATTGATCAAGTGGATTTAAGATAATTATAGGAGGTTTAATTGATAATTATAAATGATAATTAACAAAAGTATGCTTATAGCAGGGGACATGAACCCTCAGAAGCATGCGAAAGGATAATAGGATAGGTGAGGGGTTGGTTATAATTTGTCAACTAAGGGAGCGTGAAAGTACGCGAGGAGAAATTATAGTGTGAGGAAATTCTACGGACATATTTTATTAATTATATATTATTTGGTAAAAATTTTTTATCGGTTCAAAGTAACATAAGATTATGCCAAAAGGAAATTTTCAGTTTAAGACATTTTGTAGGTTTGACTAATTAGTTAGGTAATTAGGATCAAACTTAATTAGTAGACGATCTTGGAAATCAAAATAAATGTATCATTTCACAAATGGTGAATTTTATGTGTGGCAGTTAAGACACGAATCTTAATATTTGTGTGGGGGGTCATTTCAGTTTAATTTATTATATTTTATATCAGTTTAACAAGTATTGGTTAAAACATTAATGAGTCGCATAATAGGCTGATGAAGTAAAGGATGGAATTTAAGATATCTAAAGAAGTTAATTTGGAGATTCGCGAGTACATTGTTACAGTAAGTTAAGGTGAGTGGAAACATGAGAGGCCAGTTATGTCTTGTTTTAAAACAATTTTTTTATGTAAGAATTAAGATACGTTGATTAAGAAGTGAAGGTATAACATAGGCATGAAGAAAGCCATGACCTATGTCAAGCGTCGTCATTTTGTATGTAAAGATGGCCCGAGGGCATCTTACATCGTTGAGGAGGAATTAAGTATATTGAGGATGAGTTAAGGTACATTCAGACATGGAAGTAAGCCATGATTCGTTTATATTGATGGTGTATTGATAGTGATTCAAGGAACCAGCAAAGAAAGGGTATTGTCGTCAAACATAGAGCTACCACAGCCTATGAATTGGTTAGTAAAAATGAGGCAGGCCTATATATTTTCCACGAAGATGTAATAAATGTCCAGCAGTAAATCTGGATTGAAACTAACAGATATTAAGAAAATTATAGAGAAGTTGAAAAGGGTTATCGGTGATTGCGTGATGAAAAGGCCAATACTAATAAAGTAACAAAGGGTGTAAGAGAGCTAAATAGGGTGTTATACCTAATTAGGCTACTATATTAAATTTTTAATTACAATTCCATTTTATGTAAGTGCCTAAGGCAACCAGGCAACATTTGGAAGGTTTTACTCAGTATAAAGAAGTTTTTCTCGCTAATGAGAAAATAATTAACCAATTAGAAAGGGAAAAATAATTTTGAATATTTCACAGTGGTGTGACATATGATTTCAAGCTGATTTCAAGCGTACTATAAGATTCCAAGATTGTTTTATTTAAGTTTCAGCTATTTTAAAAACCATAAGGTTGGAAGAATACAGTTTATTTTACTTCGCTCACACGTAGTTGACAAGTTAATATCGCAAAAGAAAGTTAGAAAGAGAGGGAAAGTGAAAGTTAGAGAGAAGGGTGAATAGAACAGCTGTGTTACTCGTAAAGGTAAAAATAAGAAAGAGGTAGAGGTTAGTTTGACCTTGGGTGAAGAACCCTCTAACAACAGAATATTACAATAACAAACTTTACTCTGAAGTTAAAAATAAATGGATTCAATATGTAATCATGTAATATACTTTGCTCAGATGTTAATATAAGTAATAATCTAGATTGAATATGTAATGATGTAATATGTATTGTTAAATGGCAAGTCATTAAAAGTTGTTCTATGATAATAAATAAATAATTGAGGTCACATTAATAAATAAAATCAATTAAATTAATAAAAATTAAATAAAAAAGTTTAAGAAAACGTGACTCAATTTTTCAAGTTAATTTAGGTTAGCTATTAAGAGTAAGTAAGATTTTTATATGTTAACAATTTAAATAAATATTTTTATGTTTAAGTAAGTAAAGTTATGTTGTACGGAAGGTTTGCCCTAATGCATTCAGTAAACAATGACTGGATAATTAACAAAACCCACATAAAGATTTGAGTTTTAAAAATAATTTTAACATTTATATTTCATTTTAGCATTTCAAATTTTAATTTGAACTTAAGGTACTTTGAGATACTTTAGTCAAATTTTTTATTTTTCAAGATTTTTCAAATCATTCAATTAAATTATAATTGAATTTAAACTTAACCTAATATTACCTAAGCTCAAATACAAAGTTAATTATTCAACCAAACCAATTTCTAAATTTGTTAAAAATTTTATATTATCACCACTTCAAGAACAGTGCAATGAACAGTGCGACAATTTTTCAGTGTAATAAAAAATATAAGGAAATCAACAAGAAACACTAAGCAAATAAAAAGACAGAAAGTACTTTCGTTTCGTTTATTCATCAAGAATATTGGACATAAAAAATAAAATCAATCAATTGTGAAAATATGTAAACAATATATCATAGCTATTGTATTGTCATGATATCAGTAATTTTAAGTCAATGTTTACACACACACACAATTTATGTAACTTACACTTTACAAATTTATTTATGTTTAACTTTAAGAATATTGAGTGTCAAATATGACGTAAACCTTGCACAGTATAGAATTTGCTTATATCAAAATTCATTAAATTCTTTAAATTCTTTCAGATATAAGCAAATGGGGGGTATTGTAATGTAGTTGATTTTTGGACTGCTCTCATATATTTAAAAAGGTCATGGATGAAGGTATTTTTCTTTGAAGTATCTTATGTAAATTATCCTTTTACTTCATCCATGGAGAATCACGCGTTTTCGCAGAATAGTCCGTAAAAGGATTTCACTAGAAAAACTTGTTTACTTTTCTCAAAATATAACTCCGCAGTATTTAACAAACTAGCGAGAAAAGCCAGCTCCCTATATCCAATAGGAAGCTAGCTTTCACTGCACCTGTTGAAGAGAAATACCTGATTGGTTACTCTGGACAGCGTCGCGAGATATACAAGCAAGGGACACATCCACATATAATGAAAATATACGTAGAAGGTAAACAGAATGTGCCAGTGAAGGAGAGAGAGTAGACGTAAACAGAATGTGCCAGTGAAGGAGAGAGAGTAGACGTAAACAGAATGTGCCAGTGAAGGAGAGAGAGTAGACGTAAACAGAATGTGCCGGTCAAGGAGAGAGAGTAGACGTAAACATAAAGTATAAGTGATCACAATCAATACAGACTTTAATTTCATCAATGTGTAAATAAATAAGTAATAAAGAGTGTACAACATAAACAGTTTTATCAATATCAAACTTTCCAGAATAGGCTCCCCATCGCGGGACATTACATCGTCAAATCATCGATATCGGTATAATTGTCGCCCAATCGCGGTGCAATTAAATAATCACATCATCAACGTCAGATAACGTTACAAAGTATGCATTGTGTTGTATTACTATTTATTTTAAATAATTAACAAGCCTGGGAACTTGTTTGGTGGTTGCATGGTCTAAGGCAATTGTTCCCAACCTTTTTTAGCCTTGCGCCCACTTCTGAGAATTAGATTCTGGCTACCCCCCCCCCTCCCACCTACCCCTTCTCTCCCCCCCCCCCCCCCCCCCCAAAAGTTAAATTTAATAAGCATGCTGATATTAGCAATAATAATCTTAAACTCTTGATGCATTGTTCATTCATATCTAATTATTTCAAACTAAATAATTATTAGAAATATTTAAAAGTACATTTTATAAATTCCTACTAATTTCCTTCGAGACCCTCTAGTTAAGTAATAAGTAATGACTAATGAGTAATTAAACATACTGTCAAAATTATAGAACATAAATATTTAAATAAAGTTAAGATTCTTTTGTTAAATATTTTGTTGCCTGTTAATATAAAATTATTGCTGCAATATCCATAAAAACCCAAACCCACCCTACGACTCCTCTACAATTTACCTCTCCCCTGAAAACCCAAAACACCCCTTTGGGGGATGATATCACCCAGGTTGGGAACCACTGATCTAAAGTGTCACACTTGCAATATGCTGGATTGCAAAAGACAGGAAGATTTGTGTTCGAATCCTGGCCGGCTGTAATTAGGGTGGGATTATTTCCCACGTTCATTCCACACAAATGTTGGTACATTTCCTTTCAATATTCCTTTCTCATCATTACAATAGTGTCATAATTTATACATACACACACACAAAACCCAAATAGTTAGGGAGATGGGGTGAAAAATAAAACCTCAAACATTGTTTCAAAATACCTTAATTAGTCGTCAACAGTATTTGTAATCTCTTTAACTCGGTCGGTAGTGTGTCTCTTTACTGAGCTAAGGGTCTCAGATTTGATTCCTAGCATGGTTGGAAAAAAAAATCGCAGTGTTGAGTTAATGGCCGGGTCAGGCTGTTGTGCCTATCCTAGTCTTAAGTTAAGTTAAGTTAAGTTAAGATTATCCAGCTGGTAGTGGAAAATATATGGTTTCAATAAAAAACTGACTCAGGCCATAGGCTGGAAACAATAATGGTTGCAAAATTAAAAGTATTTGTAATCTGGTGGCAAAGCTGTACACAGTCTCTTTATAAAATATATTAATTTAATGGGTATGGGTGCATTTTAAATAGTTAGACCTATTCTCTATCTTTGTCCCGTTTAGCTGTTCATGTTAGAGGATCAGAGAGAGAGGAAGTACAACCAATATGCTCGTGTCATACAGGCAGCATTTAAGAAGTATTTTGCTCGCAAAAAACAACAACTTCAGAAACAAGAAGCTGCAGGTTGGTGCACCATTATTTTTTAAATATAATTTGCAAAATATTAATAATTTCGAATGCATTTTCAAAATAGTGTTTTTTTGTTTATAAATAAACAGGATTGATTCTTATATTTGGTTTGAACATTGTTTTGGTACTATTTTGATTAGTATCCTGGTGTTGACTTAAAAAAAATATTGTGTAACACAAAAGACTGTGTGAAAGCAACTTTTTACATTTGAAGCGAAGATGAATTGAATATTAAGGAATATCCCTTAATCTGAATGAAAGTGTCAATTAAAAAAAAGTTTTATGCTTTAACATAAAATATATTGTACATATTTATATAAGTGACTTTTAGACATTAAGTTTTGTTTTGAAAATACTTTATTGTAGAGATGGGTCAGATCCACTATTTCTTGAATCCGAATCTACATTTTATTTCGAATCTTAAATCTGAATCCTAGCAAATTGTTAGAAATTTTAATGATTTACAAATATACCTACATTACACAATATAGGCCTAAGCTGTAAATTAATATTTATTTTAATCATGCTTTCAATTTTAATCAACCCCAACCACCCCTCGCAAAATACTAGTCAAAATTCGGCCATATTAAACACTCTAGACTCATATTATTGTTTGAAAATCAAATCAATCAAAATTTGAGTGTCTTTTAGTTATGTTTAAAAGTGTTGATAAAATGGGTTAAGTTTCTAAAAAAACACATGAAATAAACAAAGAGATTAGGCCTGATTACCTTTTGATCAACTTAAATCATCATTGAAGGATTATAATTTATTTTAATAAGAAAGCAAAAATAAAAATACAAACAGATTTTTTGAAGAAAAAAACAACTAGAACAACATGCTTAACAATTAAACATAAATTGGAAATAGTGAACTCAATAATGCCTAAGCATGTTTTATTATTATTTTCTTTTGTGTCTATTATCTATCTTCATGTAGAAAACAAGAAATATATTCGATTCTTACAATATATCGATTTATGAGAATACATTCTATTTAAAACACGAACATATTTTCGACTCTTGCAATATGTTCATTCCCATTTTATTAGGCAGGACTACGTTTGAATATTTTTACAGTTACCTCAATAACATTTTTTTTTTTAATAATCAACTTTTAGCCAAAATGAATTTTAAAACCAATTATGAACTAGCAATTCGTTATTTGATTCTTGAAACTTGATAGCGCTTAATAAGTGATCAGATTACCTGAATCGATTTTAAACAAACAATCGATATACAATATGTAGGCCGGTAGGCGTAAATAAACAGTTCTATCGGTGGCTAACTGTTGACAGTATTTATTTTTATGAATATTCCTAACTTAAGGATCGTATAAAATAAATTGGGGTTCTTTGCATAGTGGTAGATAATTAAAACCAATTGGGTAGTAAGCATTAACAGTCATGTTTATTTAATCATCACTATGCTGAGTAAACATATACGTCAATGTGGCTGACTTTGTATTGTGTGTAATGTCTTCTTATTTCTGTTAAAAAAAAGCTGTAATTTGTTTTATTTAGTTCGAGTTTATTTGTAACTCTATTTTTGATTTTCAGTTTTTGAAGAGTTTTAATGTGTAAATTAAAATATTTACAAGATTGTTTGTGAGAGGAAAGTTTCAGAAGTGAGCATGCGCTGTAACAGTCGAGTCCAAGTTTTCCATAGAGGTGGGAGGGTAGGGTATTAGGCACTTTAAATTTTCTATACCTAACAATTGTTATTTAAAAAAATATATATTTTATTCACGCTTATCTCTTTTGTCAGACAAAATAATGATTACTGATCAAGCTGTGCTTTTCAAGTAGGTCTAACTAAGTAATTTTTGAATTCAAAATATTATGCTTTGTTTATGAGGTGAAAGATTCGACCATCGAATCCAGTAAAACACTGAATCTTCAAATCTCGAATACTTGTCAGGATTTGGAAGATTAAAGGAGTCGAAGATTTAAGTGGCCCCTCTCTACTTTATTGTAAAATTGTTTAAATACTTTTTTGTTTTGGAATGAAAAATAAAGTTACTATCACAACATTTAATTTAGTTACTTCAGATTCTTTTCAACTTAACATTAATTGTATTGTGCGTTTCAAACAGACTGTCAAAAATGCATACTTTAGCTGTCAATATTTTTATTGCGAAAGCCTTGTCATTTCCAAAGAAAAAGAAAAAGAAAAAAAAAAGAGAGAGAGAGAAAATTCAAAGCTCATAATTTGGAAAGTGAAGTCGAAGTTTTGAAAGAATTGTATACTTCTAAAAATACATAAATATATGTTAGAATATGCGTTATCAAAGGACCATTTTTCTAACATTAAAACTTGTCACTTTGACAAAATCTTGGTTCCTGAGGGATACTCACTAATTAACTGGCCTCTATTTATGAATAGCATAAAAAGTCATCTCACATGTTTAATTATTAATTTTGATTTCTGATTATTTAATTTAATTGGCCAATTATCCTGTTTTCAGACATAATGTTTGGCAAAAAGGAACGAAGACGGTTTTCCATCAACAGAAATTTTGTGGGTGACTATATTGGCTTGGATTCTCGTCCCATGCTACAAAGTATCATTGGTCGCCGAGAGAAAGTAGCATTTGCCGAGGTTGTGAAAAAGTATGATCGCCGCTTCAAGGTCAGATATATACCAAATCTTTCTTGTTTACTTTATAAAATAATCAATATTTTGTCATAATCATTTATTTAGTGTATTACTACCATTGTTTTAAATTTCAATCTATATTAATGTTTAAAACTAAACAACTTTTTAATTTTTTATATAATTTTTTTGTTTTATGGCTCAGGTTTGCTTACGAGATCTCATACTGACGTCTCGCTCTATTCTGTTGGTGGGTCGAGCACAAGTGAGAAAGGGGCCAGAAAAGGGAAAATTCATTGAAGTATTGAAGCGAAAATTGGATTTTGAAAATATCAATGATGTGTCCCTGAGCACGTTACAGGTAAATTTATTAAAATTTATTAACAAAGTGATTCTTTTAAGTAAACATACAATAACATTAAATAACCCGCTTCAATGTCTGAGTAGTTTAAGGCGTTTCTATCTCAATAGACTAGACTGCCGCTCACGGGGAGATCTGGGTTTAAATACCGGTCGAGTGTGCTGAGGGAATTTTTCCCCAAAAGTTTTCCACTCTCTTTCTACGCAAATTTGGGTACACTTTATCTAAATTAAAGGGATGTTTGAGCAGACTCTTTACTTAAAGTTGAGTTAGAGTCAAGTTTGTATGAAAATATTGAATTTTTTCAAGTTCAAGTAAGACAGAGTATTATTTTACAAGAAATATTTCAATTTGAATTTTTATAATAGATACATGCATAAACCGTAAATAAGTAGAAAGGTTTTTTTATTTAAATTTTTCTGTTAAAAAATGTATAGTTACACAAATTTAAATTTTATATAACTGAACTTTTTTTTTTTTTTACTAGACAATAGTAAATATCGAGGAACTATTTACTACAAAATGATATCTTAAAATTGAATCATACTAATCAAAAATTTTGAGTACTTAAATTTTTTGAGGTTTTGTACAAATCCTTGAGTTCGAGAAGCTATTAAAACTCTACTCGGATTCGAATTTTCGAGTACTCGCACACCCATACTAATTTCAACTTTCCTAATCCCTAACACATTAATGTAGTTAGTATATCTGTGTGAAACCCAAACAAGTAGTAAAATAAAATAAAATAAAATAATTTATTACTTTTAATATTTTTGTTGTTGTTATTTCCAGGATGACTTCATCATTCTACACATGAAGGAGGACTATGATAGTTTACTGGAAGTGGTTTTCAAAACAGAATTCCTCATGCAACTCGCAAAGAAATACAAAGCACAACTGTCAAGAGACCTTAACGTCAAGTTTTCCAACAGGTTTAGTTATGCTTAATATCTTTGACAAGTGAACGCTTACACTTAATAAAAAAAAAGGATTGTGTTGACAGTGTTGTTGAGGTTCGAATCTCAGCTAAGTACAATTGTGATTATTTCTGCTTGTCATTTTTAACTGTGTTTTTCTCATTCCTTTTCCACGGCAATGTGAATTCATTCATTTTAATCTATCTTGCAAATTCATACTCATCAAACAAATATTCTTCAAATTGAAAAAATGACACCTGGACACGGGAATGGAACTAGGGACTTTTGGCTTAGTACACCAAAGGTCCTGGGTTAAATTCCCGCGGCTAGGTGTCATTTTTCAATTTAAAGAATATGATATTTAAATGCGACCATAACCTTAATAAATCATCATAATAGCCTAGCTATATAATGCATCCTTAAATTAAGCCTCTAATAACCATGTTAAACGTAATCAATATTAATAAAATGAAGAGTTTATTTGTCTGTCTGTTATGAGTGTTGTGCGATATCTACCAAACAAAGAGGTCTGAAATTTATAAATTAGTAGCCCCTCTGCAAAAAATGTGCACCCCGAATCTGAAATTTTAAATTTTTTGTTAGTTTAAAAAAAAAATGCAGCATATAGTTGCCTTTGGGTTTTGTAAAAATATACATTGTATTAGAGTTGGGTTGAATCCACAATTTTACAAATCCAAATCCCCAATTTACCTTTGATTCCGAATTTGAATCTTGGAAAAATTATGATCATAAGAGTAAATATATATATTCTTTTATTTAGCACCGCGTCTTACTTCTCGTTTGGGTTATATGCTTAAGTACTAATTACGCTAATGGGTTAGGAATTGGGAAGGTTGAATTTAGAGGAAGTGAACCCGCATTTGTGTGGAGGGAGCATGGAAAACCATATAGGAAAAAAAAAGTTCACCTGAGCGAGATTTGAACCTCTATCTGCCAGTCATCGGCAGTCTAACTCAACACAAAATTAGTGCATTAGCTAACCACGCTACCGAGGCGGGTCATACATATAATATATAATTAGATAGTAACCCAATTTTAACATTCTTTATTATAATCAATTCATTATAACATTCACCCATTCATTTAAGTGTTAAGTTACTAGTCTGGGGTCTGGTTGTTAAGGTCATCCTATAAATGATGGGTTCTGAATCACCAATAAGCAGTCTTTGAGCCGTGAAACAAATCTCACTTGAACTTTTTTTTCTTTTTTTAGGATTTGAATCTTGAATCCAAAATTTTCTTGAATATATATAAGAATTTGAGGTAGTCGAGGGTCCCATCCCTACACTGTGATTATAAAGGGTTCACGTAAGGGTAATAAAGTCACAAATGAACTAACTGTAAATGTTTCAATTAAATACAACTTTAGAACAAAGGAATTAACCCTTTTAGAGTTAAGAAAAGATGGCTCAACCCTCTCTCCAGATTTGCTTTAGTTCTGATGCTACCGCCAGTTAAGGTACAAGTGTATTATTTCACTAGAACAAGGACAATTTCCTCTATCATAGAAAAGTATATTCAGATAAAAATGCTAGATCAATCTGAAAAAAATCTTCATAAATAACAATTTGGAAATTTTTCTTGTACAACCATACAAAAATGATGAAGTAATCGTGGCATTCTTCACACTCGAATCCATTGTAGTACTGGCACTAAAAGGGCTAAAGTTAATTAAATAACTTTGAAGAACTTGGGCTTGAATTAATATTTCAATTGGTTGTAGTTTTGACTATTTGAATGTGATTGATGTTGCAGCCTAGAGTTCCGAGTGAAGAAGGAAGGGTGGGGAGGTGGGGGTACACGTCAGGTCAAGTTCAGCTTAGGGCCTGCAGGGGATCTCGCAGTCTTGAAGTCTTCAGGCAAGGTTCTTATGGTGATCGTCGGACAAGGGCTACCCAACAATTCCAGTAAGTGGCAACTGCTTTTATACTCTTTAAGTTGTTAAAATAGTTGCAACAAAGCTGCTCAAAGTAGTTTACTCCACTTTTCATTTCTTTTTTTAAGAAAAATAATTTAGACCACTGTGTATATTAGAACATTCTCACATCTGGAGTCTTATTTATTTAGGTCTCTTTGACGTTCCACACGATAGAATAACAGTTTATCATTGGTTAAATGTGGGTTTACTCTTTCACATTGATGAATTAATGGCTGAGGACTGGATGTTGCGTCTGTCCTATTCTTAAGTTATATTATAAGGCATATGAAGCTACAACAGGCCTAGCAAGCTGGTGGTGACGATTATATGGCTTGAATAATAAACTGACCCATGCCACAGGCTGGAAACATTAATAGATATAAAGTAAAAAGGAAGAACAGTGTTTGACAGCTACAAAAGCTACACCAGATATCACCAATAGGGGAACTGCAGGTCTTTTGGCGAAAAGATTTATCTTAACTATCACTGTTGCCAAATTTCCTCTCTTTCGGTTATGTCAGAAGGTGGTGTGCTGGGTTAAGCAGGAGCTAATGGCAACATCGACGAGCTAATGTTGCAAAATATGTCCTATATTTGAGGGAAGATTGACAACACGAAAACAAGAGAATGACAACGCTGTTTCCCAATAGTATCCCTATAATTCCTTCAGAGATGATATACATTGTACTGAAACTACAGTCAGATATCACTAGGCTAGTTCATGTGATCTGCAGCTGTCACATTTGATAGATATCATCAGTACCTATGCACCTATTATTGAAATAATGTGGAAACATTGTAAAGTAATGCTATGTAAGTGATATAGAAGGAAGCCAACTTGAAAGGATAGCTACAGTCCGATTTTCATAGGAAGAGTTTCTTAAAAAGACAAACTTTTTTGTGGTCAACATTTGATAGCAATTTACTAGGGGTACACCAAGTCCACTTGTTCAAATTAAAGTGAACTCGAATCAAATATATGAAATATTCTCAAAGCCAAATTGAAGTTTGAATATTTTTTGTCAATTGTTTTGTATTTGAAAAAAAAAAAAAAATTGTGGTTATTTATTAGACATCTGCAAAAACAGGTTTTTAGAGTTTGAATCAATCTTGAATTGAAGCAAATATTATTTATAAATTTTGAATAATTATTGAATCAAACATATCCTAGTTAAATATGTCAAAATTATTATGTTTATCAAAAAGAGTTACAAATTATAAAAAAATATTACATTAGTTTTGAACACTAGTTTTTTAAGTCATAATTTATAAATGTAAGTATTTAAACCTTTATATGCAACAATAATTTACCTTTTCAACGTTAAATGGTAAAGAGCACCGTCTGTTGTGGTATTTATAAACTATTTTAATATACATCTTCACTCCTCAAAGCTAACACATTTGTTACGTTTTATCCAAACAAGCAATTATAGGCTATGCAAAGTGCGGCTTATTTTCCGGTCAATATGATAATAATTAAGAGCATGCATCCCATGCCAATAAACTCTGTAATACATTTGGCTATAAATCATAATTTTACACTATTGCACATTGATCATTTCTGATTAAACATTAATGGAGATAAAGAGTTAATAAAAGTTTCTAATACAAAACATTTGTTATATACTAAATTTTATTTGGATTACAACTGCATTTAAAAGGCCGTTTTTGACCATTTTAGAATGGCTTCACAAATAATCTTCATTCTGTCATAATAGGGATATACTGTAGTTATTAGCAAGAAACTTTGTCGCATTGTCCACCATTTCGAGTAATCATCCAAATATGAATATACTGTGCACATTTCTGGCATATTGTAGGGCTCTTCTTTTCCCTTTTACTTGTGCGCACACACACACACACACACACACAGATGCGAGCCAGGAGCCGAGTTGAACACTCTTAGTAAGCATTTAATCTACCCCACAAGAATTGTTATTCAAAGCTTTGTAGAACCCTATTATTTATATAAATTTATGCACTAAAATTACTTGGAAAATGTTTTATTGCACAATTGTTTGTATATGTTTCATTTTATTTTGATAAATCAAGTTACTATCACAACATACAATTTATTTACTTCAGATTTAATACATATGAATAGAATATTGATTTACACACACATACAATTTACTATTTTATGGATATCACTATAGTAAAATGAATCAATGTCTTCTGCATAAAAATAGGTTTTTATTTTCTAAAAGTTTTTAATACCATTTTCTTACTGTATGTCTCAAATTAAAAGACCACATGGTATAAGGCACTACTCTCGCAATAGATGGGACTGCTGAAGACAGGAAGATCGGGGTTTTATCCCGTTAAGGTGTACTAAGGGTGGGTTTTTTTCTAAATGGTTTTCCACTCTCCCTCCACAAATGTGGGTACACTTCCTCTAAATTCAACCTTCCTAATCCCTAACACATTAGGTGTGTTTTCGCAGCTGACCTGATATTGATATTTACGACCAAAGCGTTTTCGGGCTCCTAGTATCGTGGCTGGATACATGTGTTTATGACTGAGATGATACCAGACCTCTTGTTTGGTAAGGCTTTCCTTGAACAAACCAAATAGTCTGGTATCAACCAATGAGCTGAGAATTGTGTGCCAATTTCAAAACAACCTGACTTCTTATGCTAGATTTAAACGAGTATAACCTCATAATCAATGGATTTTAACAGTTATATAATAGTAAATTAAAATGGACAGCAATTACTAGCTAGAAATACATGACCGTTTAGTAATAGGTAAATGAAAGAGAGTATGACATGATATGAGTTTATTTGCTCATACATACATAATGTTTTCTTAAGGTTATTTTTAGGAAGATAGGCCTTTTTTTAGCTTGTATGTTGTGTAGATATTAGGATTAGTTAAAATAAGCACCATTCTAACTAAGAATAAAATTAAATAGTTCAATTTCTGTCAATTTGTAGTACATGTATGTTTACATAAATTAACCTACTAACTGTTATATCTACTCTACCCCAACTGCCATTTTTGTTTACAATAAACCACTCAAAGTTGTTATCGCATTCCACCTTGGTCTTGGTCGAAAACACTTGATACCAAAATGTAACCAAGTCAATTTCAAAAACTCGCTTGGTGTAATTAGGACTTGGGCTTATAACCCTAACAGGTAGTAAGACGCAATGCTAGAAAAAAAAAGTTAAATACCAGGGCAACTGGAACATTTCAGATAATTTTGATAAATAATTCAGTAAATTCAATAAGTAAAAGGCATTTTTTGGTTAAAAATGGTAAAAAAAACTACTCAAAATCAAGAGATTAATTGTAATATGGATAGAAAAATTCTTTAAATGTTGCTAATTCTCATCAAAGCCAACATAATTGAGCAACATTCACATATAAACATCCAAGTAATCATTTTTGCGAAAATATTAAATTTGGTTTTATTTCGTGTATGTCCAGTACATTTAAAAAATTCTATAGTGAACTAAGTATTTTGATATTAATTTTAATATGCTAATTAAAAGTTCATAAAAACACAACAGCCGATATTTCAGTGTTCCTAGGGTGACTCAATTTTGTCTAAAGAATTAATAAATTTCCTTGTGAGCCCTTTAATCCCTGATGATATACCTGCTATAGTTATACTTTAACTTGTTATTTACTACAGTATTACCCACATCGGTGGCCTCAAGTTTAAGTTGCTACTCTCGCAATAGACTAGACTCGATGGTAGGGAGACCAAGGTTTAAATCTCAATGGAGTGTACTGAGGGTGGTTTTATACTTTCCCTTCATTCAAATTTGGGTAAACTTCCTCTAAATATAGCCTTCCTAATTCCTAAAACCACTTGTGTACTTAGTACATAAGCATATAACTCGAACAAGTAGTAAAATGCAATGCTAAAAAAATATTATTTATGTTATGCTGTGCATAGGTCTAGTTGTTTTTATATATATTCTTATATATGAAAGAAGGTAAAGAAAGATGGATGGTAACACATAAGAGATTTTCAACAAGGTTTTAATGCAGTTGCAAATCTCACAGTATGTTTAAAATATGTTTGTATCCATCTTTCCTGTATACTCTTATCCTCAAAAGGGAAAGGGGTTTTGCTTAAAGAGAGATATATTTTTCGTAAGGTTGGTTTGATTGTTATGTTCTGTGCAGAGCCCATTATTAAAAGGACCACTTCTTCAAAAGGACGGTCAAACTACCAACAAAAACAATCAGTTGCTCCAGTCCGTGGTCAGGCCCCGGGTAGGCCATCCATGCCTGCCCCCAGAGCACACACTAGTCGGCCCGTGTTCAGTGTACCGCCCCCACCCAACGAACCTGCGCCTCTTGACCAGCAGCCCATACAGGGTTTCAGAGTCCCTATGACAGGTGAGCCCACAATTAATTAAGAGCTTTTTATAGCCATGATAGCAAACACACATTTTCCACAGCCACGTACTTGATGTGCTAAGTACAATGCAAATTTACATATGAGCTGCAAGGAAAAAACATAAGTGTGGCTCATATTTATACTGATGTAAACCGTTTTCAAATGTACGGTTTAAATTGTTATGAGTTTAAAAAAATATACTATTTAGATTTTCATGTTATGTCATGTGAATGAAACAATTTATTTACCAATGTAAGTAAATAGGGTAATTACTTTATAAATTATATAATATAAAAAAAATTGAAATTATTCATTATAAAAGGTTTTTTGAAAAACACATTCATTATGTGTAGGCCTAAAATTTATTCATGAGGTAAGCAATAACGGCCTAAAAATATCTGATTACTTATATCAAATAAAAATGTCTGTAATTACTATTTATAATTATAATTATATATTCAAAACTTTATTTTCTTGTGTAAAACTAAATGCACTACAACAAAATAATATTGAAATGTTTATATAATATATTTTTAAATATGTTAGTTAGCATTAGTTTTGAAAGAAATTAAAATTTAATTAATTGTATTAATTTACTATTATCAAAGAACAGTACATTTGATTAAAATGATAGAAAAATCTAAATAATTACTTCATAAATAAAGGTTTGGCGAATTTTCTTGCAAATCCTTACATAAAGAGGAAAAAAGCTGTGGTATTCTGCGCACACAAAACCTAACAGACCTCTGGCACACTTTGTGCATGAATTATGGAATATGCATGGCACTAAAAGGGTTAATGCATTCTGTAAGTCACTTTCATTCTCAGTCATTAATATCTTTATATAGCAGAACTCTCACATTCACATTGTCCATTCGCACACCAACATATCCTCAAAATAATAATATATGTAGTATTATGCAACACAACTTTTAGTTTTTTTTATATAGCTATTTAAGCCAAGCGGTGCCATCTCTTGAGGAATGAAAGGCAACAATCAGCTGTTGACAGTCAACCTTTCAGCCCAACCAAGAAAATCAGTTTACTCTCTTGACCTGAAAAAGTTGTCTTTGACAGTGAAAGCTTGCCTTAAAAATGAGTTTGTGGGTTTTCTGGTATTTTATTGTTTTATCTAAACAATGTCTACCCCAGTATCACTAAGGTAAGTGTGTTGGCTATCCCACCTAATTCGAACCATGGTCAAGAAACCAATAATCACTATGCTTTGGATGCACTATTATATTTATGATAAATATTTATCAAATAAAGTTAACTCTAAAGTTTAAAGTAATGAAATTGAAAAGTACCTAAATTAACCTAAATCAAAATATAGAGCATTTTGAGTTTTGCTATAAAAAAGTATAACTTCTTATTGATCAAATTTTTAACACATTCAATGTTTAATCATGATTATTTGAAGTGCTTGACTAATGTTGATTGAGTGTTACAGGAGGAGATGGTCAAGTTCCTAAAATGAAAACTGCTGCAACAACTGCTCACTCGTCTTCATCTCGACCACAGCAGCCGCCTTCAGGAAACCAAAACTTCATGAGGACTCCGGAGTCTGGCATGTCAGGGTGAGAACACTCATGATCACATTTCTTACCTTCTTGTCGGGAGACAAATTGTAAAACTTAGAATTAAACCTTTTTTTAACAATTCTCTAGAATACTTTTATACAGTCTTCCTAATATATTTATTATGTATGAAAAAAGTGCATTGAGCAAAAACATTTAGTGATAAATAAAATGATAGAATATTAGGAAAATGGTAGAGCACAAATAAAAGTAACAACACTGACACATATTTACACACACTTCAATATTTCGATGCTATTGTAGCATCTTCCTCAGGAAGTAGTAATTAGACTGAACAGGATGTTGTCTACAGTGATGCCAACTTGATTGGTAAGGATGAAAACTTCTCTGGTGGAGTTGAAATTCCCTGAATGATTCTCTATTACTCTATGGATGGTAGGTGGTGCTGATGTAGTTTCTGGGTTGAAATTAGTGAATATTTAGGTTAGGTGGTTTTCTAGATTTTGTGATCCATAGATCTAGAAAACCACCTAACCTAAATATTCGCTAATTTCAACCCAGAAACTACACCAGCACCACCTACCATCCATAGAGTAATAGAGAATCATTCAGGGAATTTCAACTCCACCAGAGAAGTTTTCATCCTTACCAATCAAGTTGGCATCACTGTAGACAACATCCTGTTCAGTCTAATTACTACTTCCTGAGGAAGATGCTACAATAGCATCGAAATATTGAAGTGTGTGTAAATATGTGTCAGTGTTGTTACTTTTATTTGTGTTGTACCATTTTCCTAATATTCTATCATTTTATTTAATATATTTATTAGAGTTGGGTTGAATCGACTATTTTACTAATTCAAATCTGAATCTTGGAAAAAAATTATGAACATAAGAGTAAAAATAAAGATGATAGAATAATAGAAAATACAAATAGAATTTGAATACCCTCCTTCTACAAAAAATAATATATGAATTTAATAAAGTAGTTTTGTTTTATTTTAAGTAGAATGACTTACAAAGTAATTTTTATGAATATTGGTTTGAAAATTGTCCACATCTTTAGAAAATTTAGAAATAGAGCAATCATGAATTTTAAAATACATAACTGCCAAAAACAGTTTGTTCCCATGGACCAATTTTCTTGTTGATGTTTAGTGGTTTAAATACACTTTCATATACGGTAGATATCCATATTTTGTCCAGCTTATTATTTTAATTGCCTGCTTCTGAAATTATAAAATTCTTTAATTCAAGTATTTTTATTTTTTCACTACTTTAATATGGTTGATTGAAATCATAAATTAAACACTGTGTGAAAAAGGGTGAACATTTTTAATCATTATTGTTAGGAACAAAAAGACTTTGCTCCACATAATATTATCTCATCACCGCCACTCTCTCGCCTTGGACGCGTGTTAACTTCATTATTAGTGCTCTGTATGTTTTCGTAATATGAATGTGAATTGAAACCTACCTGTGTATATATCAATTATTATTAATGTTGTTATAGATGCCAATTTTGGTAGGGATTGTCAATAAGATCAGGGGTGAAAATTATCATTTCATTTTTACATATTTTTAATTTAATTTATTTTATTATTAATATTTATTATATTATAAAAAAATTATACATACACACTATAAATGAAAAGAGCAGTTTATAAGGTACAATACTTTATTATTAAAAATATTACATTTATTATAGTTAAACATATGAGGATGAAGAGGCCATAGAGGTGAATAAAATTCAGAAGTGGGCCACAAGCAAAAAAAGGTAGAGAATCACTGCTCTTTGGTACTAGGAACTCGGAAGCTAATTACTGCATTTACAAAAGAACGCTACCTATCCCTATCTTGAGCTAGCTCATTTATCACTTGGCACACTTAGATAAGAACATATAAAAGGAACAAATAACCTAAAGGACAAACACAGGAAATACATATAAATAATTATACCTGAAAAGTGAAAATTATTTTTTCTTAGACATATTATTTTCTTGTTTTTATCTATTAATAACTTATGCCTTTAACTGGTTCCCAACCATGGATCATGTTCTTCTTTTTAACCCCCAATTTGTGTTGATTTTTAATTTTTTTTTTTTTTTTCAAATTGGGTTGTGTGGTTTATATACTCAATCTGAGAAGTTTTTATAAAATAAACATGCAGTCAAGGGCTAGGGCACACAAATACTTGATTTTAGTTTTGTAAGTCATAACGATCTTTCTTATTTTTGTTACTATGAAGAAAAAAATACCTGATCGAATATGCTGTCTTGTGAGTTTCTATTATTGATTTTTTCATACATTTTAGGATAGATTCTTTTATTTTATGATTCTTTCTAGACCTAACTCAATTAAATTATCTATATTTCACATCTGCTCAACACACATGCTCTCTTGATGTTGACTGCCATAACAACAATTTGTTACACAAAAGAACAAAAAATGAGTTTGTTTACTGATAATTCTACTACAACTTACAAACACTACATATGCACATTTTTCTGAAAGGTAGATAAAACAAACGTTATAAGTTTTTACTTGTATTTCTTCCCATACAGTGAGAAGCGGGCGAGTTTATCCTCGGGGGTGAAGCCAGTGCCGGGAGGGGGTAAACCTCGCCCCGCCATGAGGCCCAAGCCTTCCCTCCCCAAATGTAAGGCCATGTTTGATTACACAGCACAGGACCTTGACGAAATATCTTTCAAGGACGGAGACATAATTGAAATAATCAAAGAACGTAAGTGCTGATTTTACTTTATTTATCATATATAATTAAACATAAACTTTAAACTTTTTAATGATTTAGTGATGTGTTAATGGGTTTTACTTCAATTTTTACATGAACAGTATTTTAATAACAAACCTTTTTTTTCTTAAATTATGTCTGAATGTTTGCATTGCTACTCAACGCTCCAGTAGGTTTACCTCCCCTCAATCTTTATTTACAATTTGAAATAATGAATATAAAATTGTTCTTTATAATTTTTGTCCACAGAAGTAAATTGTTAACAAATAATTAGAATTTGGCAGGGGGAAAAAACCTTTAAAAATAATATTTTTTCAGAACTCTTAACAAATATTTTATAAAATTTGCTAACCCATCCAAATGTTCTAGAAAATACCTATAAAAGTGCTAATTAATAGCTGCTCTCTGGTTTTCAAGATCACAATTACTTCATCTTAACTAACAAACTTATTTTGGCAAAAAAAAAAAAAAATCACTCCATTAAATACATTTAGTTTAGTTTTCTACACATCTTAAGACAGTTCCTGAATATTTGTCATGAGCAAAGCGAAATTTTAACACTACCTTATGTCTTCACTTCAAAAGTTTTTGTTCATATTCCATTATGTTCATTACTTATATTCAAGAACTCTCGAGATTACTATGTGTAGAAAATGAATTAAATGTATCGACTGAATTAATATATTTTAAATTTTTGTCAAAAAAAATTTATATCCTACAAGAACCGCAAAAAATATAGACTTATACTCGTGCTCCCTTCCACGCCATCATAAATATATTAGACAAATCTTAGATAGCTCATTGTTGAAGTATTGGCACACTAAGTTTTGGTCCAGGTTTGATTCCCGTGTCCAGGTGTCATTTTTCAAAATCTCCGAAAATGAAATATGATGCAGGTGTATCTGTACTAAAGATCATTTTGATATCTCAAGCTTCGCTAGTCATGTGTAATTAATTGTACAAATGTATGCTTTCTCCAGTGTATATTTTTATTTACGTTTTAGATGAAGGGGGCTGGTGGTCAGGCAGACTAAGAGGGAAGGAGGGCTTGCTGCCAGCAAACTATGTCGAGAAGCTGTGATACATGTACCTTTTAGAATTAGAACTATTTAATTCAGGTAACATACTTTTTGAGCTGAATAATTGGATTTATGATGTGAAAATTAACAACTTCCACAAAGATTGTGTGAGGCTAATTTATTTGTTTGAGAATGTGCTATATTGTTCTTAGATTATGTTAAAAACATACATTTTAGATCTTTTATGTTTATAAGAAGGTACAGGAAAGAGAATAGAAACATATAAAAGGAACAAACACAAAATGGCTTTTATAATTAAAGGAAGAACACAATTCACACTTTATATTGCTGCTATTGTACATGGAGGTAATGGTTGCCTCTTGAAGAAAATTGATTGTTACTGACCAATCCCCCGACCTAGGTTTCATTCTATTGGTACTCATTAGGGAGGAGTGGTGTGAAACACACAACGCAACTTCCTAAAAGAGGAAACCAAAAAACACAAAAGGGAGAAAATGGGAAATTGTAATAAATGATAGACACATAGATAGGAATACGTAAAAGGAATAACATAAAGAACAAACGCAGGGAAAGGATGTTTCTATCCACCTTTCCTGTACCTTGTTCCAAATATAATACAATTACCTCATAAAGCGGAAAGAGTTTTCCTTATAGAGATATTTTAGATCTTTTATTATTTTTCCTGCTCAAAGTACCTATGTTATTTTTAATAAATGACAAAACCAATTTGATAAAACAGAATGTTTGAATTGTTCAAAATGTCCTAAACAAGTTACAATCAATATGCCTTAAAAGTGGAACACCACATCTGCTCAAATCAACAATCCTTAGCAACAAGTTTCCCTCTTCCAGGATATGCCTTCAGAAGTCAGCATGTATCAAGTAGAAACAGGAATGAGATACTGTACGAAATTATTAACAGTTGTCATTTGATAATTGTAAATTACTAAATAAAATATCGTCTGAACATATTTAGCCAACTTTGTTGCTAAAAGAGTTAAAAACCATTTCAAGGCATGGTTCTAACATCAGCATTTCTAAAACCTTATCATGCTGATTTTTCCACGCTCTGAGTTTATGGCATGAATATATCCAGACAAATAAAATACACATTGTTGCCTTGTATTGTTTAAAGCACCGCTTCCTAATCTAGGCGACTGTAGAGTTATTTTCACATAACTCACAACTCTTTTAAACTAGTCTTTATACTTAATTGCGGTACCTTGTCTTCCAGTTCCATGTTTGTTCTGAGTACACAGAACTGTCTGCACAGGTGAAAACACTCCCTGAATTCATGATGCTTGTTTGAAAATATTAGGCTACCTATTGGTTTTTAATTTTATTTTTTTTGTTCACTCTCTACTCATTTGGGTTATCTAAATTTTTACTATTAACATTGACAGTATTTGGTGGTCCTAGATTTAAATTAAGAATTGGTTTTCTCACTGTAAAAAAGTTCAGAACCATTTGATTAGAGTATAATAACAGAACCAATTCATGTGAACAAAACAAAATCTCATAATTTTGATATTGCTTTAATATGATCTTTAAAACAGTCCAAATCTAGTTTTTGTGCCATGGCTGATGTTTTTAGTGTAGTGTGCTTCAAAGTGTTTGAAAATATTGCTGTCAAAGTCAAAACGGACTAACCACCACAAATATATAATTATTTTAAAATAAACCACAGAGAAAAATTTTCTCTCGCTCAGAATATAATTATAATAGTGGTATGTGTAAGTTCATAGACCAAATATAATTTACAATTATTTTTTTTTTTAACTCTAGCCATATTTTGGCCTAAGCTGATACATCAAATACTATCAATTAGGGGTGTGCGAAGTTCACTTTTTTAGTTTGAAGCAAAGAAGAGTCGAATATGGGAAATATTCTCGAAGCCAAATCGAAGTTTAAATTTTTATTTTTTAATTTTGAGTCAAAATATTATGTTGACATTTAGTAAATTTATCTAACATCAAACTAAATATTACATTAATTTTTTCTTAACACTAATATTTGTAGCTTATTGCAAGCATATAGATGTTACCTTTGTATTAAGAACACTTTATATGTACAGCCTGAGTGAGTAGTTAAAAAAACATGTATTTGCTTTAATATCATTGGATTTTCTCTGCATGGTGTTTTACTAACCTTTCACACACAAAATACAAATTATCAAAACACAATAGTTAACGGACGTTTGAGAACAAGAACGTTATAGAAAAATACGAGTTTAAGTTAATTCGGCGGGTGCGTTTTTAGGTTAGAAAAGTCCAATGTTACAAAATTTTAGTTTTTCTGTTTTACAAATCAACAAGCAAAGTTTTGATTTTATAAATCCATTTGAATCTTGCCATGTAAATTACTAAAATATATATATATGATTATGATTTTGAAAGCGCCTGTAGCCAATCTTGAAAATAATACAACCTTGATGATAATAATTTTACTCATAAGTTAATTCTTCATGTAATATGTATAAAATAAGCAATTTTTTTTAGATTCTTTTTAATTTTATTTTTAGTAAAATATCTTAAGATTGTTTTTAAATTAACAGGAATTTTCATTTTAAAGTACTGACTATTTGCGTACTTTTTTAAAAATAATTTAAGGAATGTCATGTTCCTCGCACATGCGCTCAACTATCTCACAAGTCTGCCACTAGTCTACACATTAACAGAAATTTGAATTGAACATACTGATTCATGTAGTAAACAACTCAAATGGCTGTGTATGTGAATTTTAAAATAAAAATAAAAACTTTCATTATTTATTTTAATATTACACTTTCAAGAAGAATAAATTCATCTTTAATTGATACCAATAAATGTTTGTGATCAAGGGGGTTAGAGGTTTAATTTTATGGGCAGCTTGAAATTCAATGTTTTATGGAAATTTTCCAAGCGCCACCAAGAAAATAAAGCAAACTTATTCTAAAACTCAAAACAATAAAAATAAATTTTATTTCTTGGGGTAGTTTCAGTTCATTTTTATTTGATGTAAAATATAAGTGTCATATAATCACTAGACTTCGAATAATAGCCGAAGCTTCGACTAGCTGCCGAAGCCAAACATGAGTTCGAATCGAATACGAAGCACACCAAGATTCGCTTCGGCTTCAAATTTTTTGAAGCTTCGCACACCCCTACTATCAAACCTTTCATATTGATAGCTTAATATTTTTTGTCATGTGAACAATAATTTGTAATGCACTTAACAATACAGAATGATAAAAAAATTGAACATAAGTAATTGTGTATTTTGGCTGTTGACATTTTTACTGCCAAAGCCTTTTAAATGTAAAGCTGAATTTTTTTTTTTTTTTTAAACCATGTTGAAGCTGACAGATATTCAAAGTAAAGTTGATGTTTTCAAAACTTCACACACTTCTAAGATATAATTTTATACATGGAGGAAGATTGAAGAGAAAGAACCAAGTACAGCTATAAGGAAACATAAAATACAATCTGCACTTGTAGTTTACAAGCTGCAGTTTTGTTACGGCTAACAATAATGTGCTATTCTATATATATGCAGATTTATTTGTTATGGCTGTTTTAAATATATTTTTATTTATTTATTTTATTTGTACTGCTTTCTCTTATATTTTAATGGTTTGCTTAAATTGATGTCTGTAAATTGAAATGTGTTTTTTTAAAACTTTGTTCTAAATATGTAAACACTAAATAATGATATATTTCAAAAATGTGTCTTGGACAGGAACTTATATGCGAAGCCCTGAACCCTAGATTGTGTTTTTGCTATCCAGTTGGTAAAGTAACAATGTATGTATCCAAAGATCCTGGGTTTGCGTTCATATTTTTCAGATATGTTATTTCAGCCTACCAGATGCACTGTATTTTTTTTAGCACCAAATCATACTAACCAATCAAATTGTATAATTTTGTACTAATAACATTAATGGTTTAGAGATGAGGAAGGTTAAATCTAGAGGAAGTGTACTTACATTTGCATGAAGGGAAAGTGGAAAAACATCTTGAAAAACCCACCCTCAATTCAACCGACTGAGATTCGAACCTCAATCTCCTTGTCATTGGTAGTTTAATCTACTGTGAGAGTGACGCCTTAATCCATGCGGCCACCGAAGCAGGTCAGATGCATTGTAAATAAATTATAATTGGTATAAATTAGTGTTGTTAAACATAGAAGTATACACACAAATTTTAAGCATATACATGTGCCAAAGAATAAATGCTGATACTGAAGTTTAATGTTATTTCTTTCTTTGTTTAAATATGAAACAATTTACAGGAAATAGGGATAGAAACACATTAAGGAAACTAATTTTGTTTCTATCTCTCTTTCCTTAACTTTTTTCCATTTATAACAAAATATACCTCAAAAAGTAATACAGTAGAGTCTCAGAAACTCAAACCTCGATAACTCGACATTCCCTGTAACTTGACACGTGCATGTGCACACAGTTGTTGGCACCAGTCATCACAATTCAAGGTCATTCAACTGTATAACCTTTAAGTTTGTTTGTGTAACTCGAGTGGAACAGTCGTGATGTGGTGTTTTTACAAGTGATGTGTTTGTTAGTTTTCCAATTCAGTAACATGCTATTTGAATCAATACAATATTATATGTACAGTACTGTACTGCATTTCTCAATATTACACGTATGTATATACACCATTATATTAACACTTAACTCGACTGCAGTGGACAGAGAGATCGAGGTTTGAATCTTGGTCAGGTGAACTTGTGGTGGTTTTTCCTAAATGGTTTTTAACTCTACCTCCATGCAAATTCAGGTTCACTTCCTATAAATTCAACCTTCTCAATTCCTAATCAATTAGCGTAATTAGCACATAAGTGTGTAACCCAAATGGGTTGTAAGACGCGGTGCTGAAAAAAATAGCATGTAATATATTGTACTGTATGTATATTACTGTTACTGTACCGTACAATACAACTGTACTTATAATATTCAATACTGTACAGTGATTCATCCTTGTTTAGTAAACATGACGTAGTAAACATGCATTTTATGCAAGTTCATTCACAAACCTTGACATTTCAATAATTCGACACCATCTCAGTCCACATTATGTCGAGTTTTTGAGACCTTACTGTAATAGGCTTTCCTTAAAAAATTATATTGTTTAAAGGATCTTCATAAAGTATACATAAGTGTAGCTACAAATACAAATAAGGCTTTTAAGCTATAATATTGATATGAAAATGGTTTCTAAAATCATAGCAATGAAATTTTCTTTAAACTTAAATTAGACAAATCACTAGAAAACTAAACTAGGTATATTATTTAAGTAGTAAACAAAATAAAAATGGCACCAAAGGCTATATTAAAACTAAACATTGAAAAGAGGATAGGAAAGTAAGGCCTACAGTTTTATGATAATTGAGTAAGCATTGACCTTCTATCATCTTTTCAATGTTTTATTTAACTTAAGTAGGCCTAGTAATAATGTAACAAATTTTATTTTTAAAATTCTCAGTTGTTTCATTTTTACTTATTGTAAATGCTATGTATGGTTGTGAAAATGTGAATAATTGGAGTTTCAGTAGCATTACTAAAACTATAGTATAATTTTTAGTATTAAGTTGTTAATATAATAATGTTGACCGTAAATAATACTTTATTAGTAGTTTTAAATATTTAAAGTATGAAAGTTTAACGAAATAACAGTGTATTCTAATATAAATTACTTGAAAAATGCATTAGTTAAGTATTTAAATGCAAATTAAATAGATTTGTATTTGTTAAACGGTTGGAGATTGATTTCCATGGTATAGTCAAACCAAAAGGTGCTCTTTTATTGGAATCAAAAATGTTCTACTAAAAATGTGCTATTTAAACTATATAAGACAGAATAGTGTTTATTTGTGACAAAATAAAGTATTATTACATACACCTGGAAAAAAACTATATATATATATATATATATATATTAACCTTATTATTATCAAATCAATTTCCTCAGTATTTGAATGAATTAAGATAGATTAAACTCCACAAAAATCAAACATTCCTAAAAGTAGCCAAAGGTATTTTACCAAATACATTAGTTTGCTCAATTGGGCAGTTACATTAATTGCATGTGCTTATTATTGTGATGTTCTGTGACGATTATATTGGCTTACAACTAAGGGCACTCTAGTTCATGCCAGTGCACTCCTTAAGCTTAGTCGTCGTAATTTTAAATATTTTGAAAACTAGAGTGCAAATAAATAACTTCACTGCACATGGGAAAGTTTCGAAGTGTGGCATCTTAAATTAAAGTCAGGAGGGATAACTAATATCCTCAAATACTGGTCTAGGAATGGTTTGGTGACATAATGTAGTTTATAATTCTCTTTTTGTAAACTTTGCTTGGACTATAGTAGCTCTTAACTGACATCTGTGTCATCAAAATATGATTATCTTTTATTTTTGTTGGTAGCACTGGGATGAAATCTTCAATACATTCATTACTAAGTTGTTTTTGGGCAAGTGCTATGGGCAAAGGCACTTGCTTTTCTATAATATATTTCTCGACCATATCCTTCCTCAAATATATATTGAGCTTAAAATATTATTTTTTTTATCTCCTATGCTTACATTATAAAGTGGATTGTGCAAGTAGATATTTTTCACTTCAAGTCGAGTTTGAATGAAAACATTAAGTTTTATTCGACTTGCACACATTTTTCAAATTTCTGAAAAAAAAATTGAGTCTAGTTAAAATAACTACTTTAACTTGACTTATACTCGAATTTATGAGTTCTTATCCACCCACACATTTTATATAATTAAATTGTGACTGATTAAAATATTGAACTTTGGATTCAAGATTAACACATTTTTAAACTAATTAATAAATGCTTGATAAAAGAATTGTGTAAGTTTAAATTTTGCTATATATAGAAGAAAGTATCTTCTTTCATAACTTTTTCCAAAAAACTAAATTATATCCCACTTTGTATAGCTTAGAAATCCATGACTTTTTTTATGTCATCAAAATTATTCATAGACATTTACATAAGCTCTTATTGTTTAAGTATTAATTGTAAAATATGAGTCTTAGAATAAGATAAACCATTTGTTTAAAAACTTTGAAACATTAAAGACTAACTAACAAACACTAAATTTCAGTATGTTACTAATGGGTGTGGTCACCACTAAAACTTTGTGATTAGTCAGTATTAGCTGTTAGTTTGATACATACAAATGTTGTAACTGTACATTTTATATAACATGTTCTTTGTGCCATTTGAGCCTTAAGTACACAGGCCTTGGAAGTAGTTAATATCACTTCTCCAATTTACAAAGATTATCCCATATGGTACAATCTACGTCATTGGCCTACTTTTGGCCTTTAAAAAGTTTTATTTTGGTATTTATAAGTAAAAAGTTTAGATTGATTTCCCATATTTATAGCTTGATTTTGGTTAGAAGAACAGTTTTAAAAATTCATACATATTTCTTTGCAGCCAACATTGAAAACATTTACTGTATTATGTGTTATTTATAGGTATTGAGATTTATCAAAAGTGACATATGTAGATAACATGACTTGATGTATTAATATATTAAAATTGTTTTAGTATACCATTCTTCCTGCCAAAATCAGGCTATAGGTATAGTCATTGTGTATTATCACAGTAGAGTCTTGATAATTCAAGTGTGGATGGGACTGAAAGAGTACCTAATATAATCAGAAACTCACGATTATACAGAATAACATGAGAAAAATTAACAGAAAAGGTTAGTTGTGAGTTAAAGAACACTTAGCAAAAAAAAATCACTGCACAATAGTAACAAACTGTAAATAAAGCAAAAACACTCGACACAGGTGGCAATATGTTAACGTTACTGAAGTTACCGTTTCATTTTTAGACACCCAAAGAGACAGAAGGAGAGATAAATCCTTGAAAACTCACATCTCATAAAACACAACTATATTTTACACATTATTTTTCTGTTGACTAGATCGGAATAAATGAAACCTTGAATTATTGAAACTCTTCTCTATATTGTTCATGTACTCATTTTTTTTAACACAGTTATATCTCTTAAATGAAAAAAGGTCTTCCTTCGAGAGTTATATCATGTTGTTTAGTTGGACAGATCAAAAATCTAAACAAGAGCCCAGTTTACCCTTTCAGAGATTTGTTGGTCTTGAACATTTAGTAGGTTACCTAATACAAACACAGTACAGTACATTCATTACTGTTTCCTGTCTGTGGTCTTGGTCAGTTTTTTATTCAAGTCATATAATTTCCACCACCAGCTTGCTAGGCCTGTCGTAGCTTCATGTGTCTTATAATCTAACTTAACACTAGGACCCGCACAACATCCAGTCCCTGGATGTTAATTCATCACTGTGAAAGGGTAAATCCACATTTCATCAATGATAAAAATTTTCGGCCATGCCGGGAATTGAACCCGGGACTCTTAGCTCAGTAGACAGACACACTGCCAACTGAACTAAGGTATCAGATAATTTATCAAGTAATAGGGAAAAAGATTACTAAGATAAAAAAATATAAATTGATTTATTTAAAAAAAAAACATTCAGGGAAACAGAAAACTATACATTTTGCTTAGAGCATATATTTAGGGCCTATGAAAGCAAGTGAATAAATTATAATTATTGAAACTTATAATTAAATAGGTGGTGTTGGTAATTTATCTGATAATATGTACAGTTATCATGACAATTTTAGTGATAAAACATTCAAATAATAGGTGCTGCCTAAAGAGTAATCTGTTAATCCTTGGTATAGTCTGCACCATGCTATAATATGTTCTTAAAAAAAGATTATAAAATTACAGAAAACAGAGCAAAAAGTATAGTGAAGCTTACATATTAACCTTGTCAATTATATAATTATTTTTTTAATAGGCGGTCATGAATGTAAAAACTTTGCTTAGTTGTCCCAAAAATTTAATCAAAAAATGTTTTCAATTTAATTTTTTTTTTAAGTATGATTCTAAAGTCAAATTATTGGCTTCGACAATTAAAAAACTTAGGAGTTTTTTTTTATTACCTGTATATTAAAATTTTAAGACCAGCAAATCTCCATACGAGTAAGATGGACTTTATTCAATTAATATATTGGAGTTTATTTTGAATCTTCGAATAAGTTAAAATGATGTATTTGAAATATGTGCCTGGCAAGGGCATTTTTCTACTATACATGTCCATTTAATCCCCAAACGTATGCACTTAGTATGTTTATATAGTCCTAATGCTTTTTTTTTAATAAAGAAAAGTGCTCAAATAGGTTACTGCCAATTGTTAGATAAACTATACATAATTTTGGATTTTATCTAACAATCTATATCCATCTTGACAATCTGAATATCTACACTAAACAAGGTAGGGATGAAGAAGTTAGACTTTAGAGAAGAGATGTACCCACATTTGTGTGAAGGGAGAGTGGGCAACCATTTATGGAAAACCACCCTCTATACAGCCGGCCAGGATTGAAACCCTGATCTCACCCTCAATTCACTGGCAACTTAATCTTGCGGAAGTGACGCCTCAAACCATTCTACCACCAGTGTGGGTAATTGAGAGTTAAAGTTGCTAAAGTTAAAATGTTTGAAAATTATTTATTTGTAGTTTAAAGAATATAGTCTTTAAAGGAGAAAGTGAGTAGTGCAATTATGATTGTAATCAAATAGATCCAAATTTTTAAACCAAAGCGTTGTATATATTTTTTACATATTATAGATTTATAATAATTGTTACTAAAGTAAAAGCCCATTATAAAATTGAACTCAAATAATAGCAACATTTTAATCATTTGCTATTAGTTTTTTTTACAGAATAGGGCTTCATTTACACAACATATATACAGCTTTAAAATTAACGCTAGTCAATTATTGATTAATATTTATTATGTTTTTAATAGTCAAGTAATTAGAATTAAAATAACACACAATACACAACCCCATATATGTATGATTATTTAACATCATCCTTCTTCTACTTCATCATCAACCGTTTCCAATTTGTGGCCAGGTCAGTTTAGTAAAATATCTCCATTCTTTTCCTCTCATTCGCACTTGCTGTTATCTGCTCCTCCCTTCTCTTTCTTGGTCTCCCTCACAGTCTTTTTCCTACACACTTAACTCCATAATTCTCCTTGAGATACTTCCCTTTTTCATCCTCATTTCATGACCATACCATCTTGGTGTTGCTTCCTCTACTATCTCATGTATTCTCTGTACCCCAACTCTTGTCCGAACATCTTCATTCCTAATCCTATTTCTCCTTTACCACCAAATATAATTTACAACATGTAAACATTAAGTAAATTAACATAACAGTACAGGATCATAAAAATTCAAAATAAATTTATATTTCAGTTGTCATTCATTTTTTTATGTAGCTTCGGTAAAATTCATCATTCCCACCCCCCACGCCCAAAGTGATGTTACTTGCTTATGGCAAATATTCCATATTTTTGAAACTTTGTAAAACCCTAAAACCTAAATGACCGTAGTACAACTACACAGGAGGTGGATGACACTTTGTAAGTATTGGCGCCAATATTCATTCAGGTATATGCTAGAATTATTAGGGGGCAGGGGAGGGGGGTATCAGGTTAATGGCAAGAGGATATTTTTTTTTTTGCAATGTTACAACAGTTAAGCCAAGAGGTCTTTAAACACACATACAGGACAATAGATTATAATAATAAAAGATGTTTTCAGGGGCCATGACAAGATTTGCAATATGCTTCAACCTTTTATTTTGGGCTTTTATTCTAATAGTTCATATTTTATCCAGGCAAAATAATTTTAAAATTGTTTTACATAATTTTTATTGTAAAATTCTTTAATCATTATTATTATTATTTAACTTAAGACTATTTTACTGTTGTATGTATAACATATGGCTTATATTATTACCTACCCGAGGGTGCTCGAGTAGAAATTGTTTAATTGAAACACTAATAAAAACTAAAATGTAATATTTAGAAACTTCCATAGACAGCTTCTTCAGTTTCTAAGAGTAAACTGTTGTTCTTGGTTGGACTGCAATGTTGAGTGTCAATAGATAACTTTTTTTTTTCTGTTAGGATTACATTATATAGATGGCAGCATTTGGACTAGATAGATAGATAGAATGATAAATTAGGCAGTTGTGTTATATAATATATATATTTTTATTATTGTGGCATTCAAACGCTCGAAAATAATTTGTAGGTGTGCTGATAGGAAAATAACCTATATGGTGTGTAACTGATTAAAGTTCAGATTTTGGGTTTCAACATATTAGAACAATACAGGTTTTTCTTTATTTTTGATCTTTATATCTTGTTGGTTACCATTTGTTCTTTTCTTAATCCCATTTACAGTAGTAGCCTTTTATAGAGAGTAACTTTTTTAAGTCATTGGAGAATGAATTTGTTGGTTTATATATGGTTCATGTTTTTTATGAGGTACAATTGAAGGAAAATGAGCCGGGTCTAGAAACTTAGGTCTAACAAATATATTACGCAGATTGTATGGTCATGAAGGGGTTATTTTAAAAGGCTTTGTTAATACATTTTGTGTAAGGGGGAATAATTGAATTTTGAGAAACATGTTTTAAAAATAGGATGATATGTACAGGGTTGACACACAACTGGAAAACTGGGAAAACACAAGAAATGTTACCCAATTTTTTATTTGTCACACCAAACTGCATAGAAAAGAAAGTTAACTGAAGACTAAGCCCCGCTGATTTGAATACACGTCTTTCTTTATCCCACCTCGCCCTTTTTTCCTCCTTAAAATATTGGTTTTTTGTAACAAGGTCAAATCATCCTTTTCTGAAAAGCAATGGCATGACTTCACACTTTTGTTTAACATGTTTTGCCCCTAATTTTACTCCTTTCACCCACCTCTGAATGGTTCATCGTTGGCCCCTGATTAGTCCCCAATCTGACCAATGGTACAATGGCCCCACCCTTGCCCACTCTGCTGCTCAACGCAGCCCCCATCAAATGGAAAATGTGCTCCTCCAAAATGACTTCGCAATAATAATGTTTATAAAAAACTAAATTGAATTTTTCTATAACGTTCTATAAAGTGTCTGGAAAAAATGGGAATTCCTTCTTGAAACCCAGAAGACATAGGGAATTTTGTATTAATAATAGTGGCAAACCTGTATGAAATAACCATAAGTCAACCTTTGTGGTCTTGGGATAAAGTGTTCACCTCAGGGCCAGATGTTTATGGGTTCAAACTCTGACAGGGCCGACAAATTTTTATTGAATGATAAAAATCTGTAGCACAACTTCCTTCAGAGGGGAAGTAAAGCTGTTGGTCCCCTGTCAATTGTGGTGTGAAAATACCTTTCCTGGCAAAATTGGTAAGCCCTTTCGGTCTTGCTCATAGAAATTCTTGTGTGCTGATGTCATTAGTTTGTTCAGAAAGTGCATATTAAATACCTCCAATAAAAAATAACCATAGGGATAATGTTACTGGTTCCTGTTCTTGTAGGTCTGTCATTTTGTGCTTTCTCTATTTGTTTACTTACCAGTTATTTGAGAATATTATTTCTGCTCTAGTGGCTAAGTTATGTGGGAGTGACCTCTTTATTCTTATTGGTTGGTAGCTGTCATAGTGAAGGTATTATTGCTGGTTGGTTTTCTTGGTGAGTTGTTAAAAATTAATCTATCATTTCAACCAAGAATAACAAATTTTACTCTCGGAACCTAAAGAAGGTGCACTGGCAGTAAAAGCTTATCTATGAATATGTGTTTTTGCATTATTTTATTAGTGATTTATCTAAATCATTTTTACTCACGCACCACTCAGGTAAGTGTGCAGGCTATCCCTCCTAATTTAAACCATAATATAACCTTGTGCTCTATTCCAAATAACATTGTTGTATATAGAAATTAACTTGTCACATTATCATATTTATGTTTGTACAAAAATTGATGGTGGTTTTTCTTGTCTAGAGAGCTTCTTTAATTAAATAAATATAATTACTTATAACAAATAGTTTATGTGATTTTAATGTTGTCAAAATAAATACATTTATTCATAGGCTATAAATATGGTTTGTTGACTCATACTATGAATGAACAACTTAGCAGAAGTTTTTAGGTTTTTACTACATCTAACGAAAGTCAATTATAATTATCTTGAAAATGTTATCATTATAATCATTATCAGGATATGGTGTCATGAAAACTGTTCCTATTCACTAAAATGTAATCTTTTAATTATAACTTAACTGCACTGTTAATTTTCTTTTTATTGGAAACTCATTTTTTAAATAAAGTTTATGATAAAACTTATGTCTTTTGATTGTATGATACTATCTAATAGGTATCTAATCTAATGATAGATCTTTACTTGGATGACAGTTCAAAAACCATATGTTTAAATTTTGGGTTGCCAACACTTGTAAAAGATTTCTGTTTTGTTATAAATGTTAAGTTTTTTAGTTAAATGTTATATTTTACATTTAAAATAAAGTAAACTTAAGTTTTTTTTCCACTGTTTCATAACTTTTATTATCTTTTTACCCAATCTGAAACGATATTTTAAACATAATTAAAAGTACTTATTCTTCGTTTTGGAACGTTATTGACTATGTGTAAAATAGTGCATACATCAATACCTTTTAGTACAGGCATAGTATTTACTTGGAAAAGAGAAAATACTTGTCATTTTTTTATATATAATAAATTATTTTATGATTATTTTATATTATTGCAAAATATTTAACTGAATAAGATATGTTTATCCGCTGCGTGGGTGCATTATTGTAAAAAAACTTGTTTCCATCATGTTCAACCACATGGTTTAAATTTGTTGGTCGCCATTTTGAAGCTATTTTTGTTAGACCTTTTGTGAAAGTGCTATGAATAGTATTTTTTTTAAGTGGAATAAGATGATAAATAAGCTTTGTGTCCTACTTCAAATTAATTATAAATAATATTGGCCAAAATTACTGTGGTTAACTATCACATTCATATAATACCATCAGTTTTCACTACAGTGATCCAAAGTGACAGATGTCAGCTGTTGGCCTAGGGGTGTATTAGGGATTATTTCTAGTAACTTTTGGAGCTGTCATCCAAGTAAACTTATGTCATGAATGAATTATACACTAAGGTTGGGTTTATTCATGTATAATGTGTAAAGTCCACAGTTACTATACAAATACAACTATTTATTATAAAATTTAAGAGTCTTGCTCTAATAGATAATTTTTTTATTCATATAAATTGGGCTAACCTCTTTGCTCTACTAGAGAAGTTATTTAGAAACATAAAAGTAACTTAATTTAAGTGTTGCCTGTGCTTTTAAATCAAATTGGGATTTTATTTAGTTCTGATTTTATTATTAAATTTTGTTAGAATATAAAAGTGCATAATGAGAGAAAATTAATATATTAAATTCAGAAAATTAAACTATTTTCAAATACCTACAAATTTATTATTTAGAAAGGGTATGCAGAGCTGTAGCTTATCAATTCTAATTTAATCTCAATCGAAAATTTATTCTAGTCATATTGCTACTATATTAAAAATATTTCTATAAACTGAGTGAAGGCTTTGTAGCGATGAAGCTACTTTAAATAACATTAAGATCACTTGATATTAGAGATGGCTGATAAATCACTGTGATTTTTTTCACCGATACCATTTGATCACTGTTACTCCCAGTGACTCGATCTCAAAAGTATAAGTGATTGATATATCAGTAATCAGAGATACTCGCATCAGATGGCAATAGTTACTCGAACTACGGAGCTAGTATTGCTTCTTCTGGACATTCGAGTAAATACATGCTTCGCGGTCCTTGTTTTTCTTTTCTGTTTTATTTTCTACCAGCTAATTGATAATTGACCTTATTGACTGGCATGTTTTACGTGTTATTTCTATTTAAAACACTTGGATCTCGTAGAGCTCATTTTTCAAAAACAGTATCAGATTGCTATGTAAAAATGATTTTTAATGGTTTAAATGTTTCATTCACATACATTTTAAATACAAAATATTTATTAAGTGTAAATAGCCGAAGCTTATTAATGGTAGTTGGTTCAGTTAATATCATTTTGAAAATTGAAATTTGTCCATCATAGACTCTGCCTTAAAATATGAGTGAAGAATGACCGTGGGCACGGGACGAATCCTGGATAGCTCAGTGGTTAGAGCATTGGCGTGCTAAGCCAAAGGTCCCGGGTTCGATTCCCGTGTCCAGGTGTCATTTTTCAATTTTCAAAACAAAATATTTGTTGTTAAGAACAAAATCGAAAAGTGAGCTTACTAAGCAAATCACATTTTGGATTTCTCCAAAATCGCAAATAATAGATTAAAATAAGTAACAAAATAAAAAATATGTAAATAAACATTAATATTTACTATGCGTTTTTGATCCTAATCATCCTATAGTATAATCTAAAGTGTGTGTATATAATAATTGATTAAATATTTTCCAGCATTGCTTAATTTAATGTTTTGTCTCAGTGCTGTAGTTATCAGTTTTATTCCTTTATATTTAAATTAGTTTATTTGCTTCTAATATATGTATAGTTCATCTATTAGATGTATGGTATTTAAAATAAAATAACACTATAATAACATATATTACCTGCATTCCAAACAACAATTTCTAAACCAATTGCCATTATGTTAAGTTCATTTTTAACTGTAGTAAAGCAGATCACTAAATAAATTACACAATTACAAGAGTTTCTCATAGTATGTCAAATAAGCTTTAATATTGGTATTCAAGTTTAACATAATGTTTGTTGGACCACTAATTTTGCCCAAATTACATAACATTTCACTATAAAATAACATTTTTTCTTTCTCTTTTTTTCAATTGTATGAAACTTCTTAAAACACATACTTTTGTATTGACTGCACATTAGTTAGGCAACATAAAACCGAGATGAAACCTGAAGATTAGGTAGCTCTATGTCAATTGTAGCCCTGGTTGACTAAATATCAGTTCATGTTCACAGTTACCTACTACCTAGCAACAAACTGTGAAAGTGAAAAACTATCGGTCCATCAAAACACTGTGAATGCCAGTCACAATGAAAAATCACTGGTATAAATCACCGATATTTTAAAATCACAGTCACTGATATCGTAAAAACACTGTTTAGCCCATCTCTAGTCCAATCACAGCTCGATATTTGTCTACAACTAGCGATTGCCGTGGTTATAAAAATAACTAAAATAAGGTTGAAGTAGTTCCTATAAGAGATATTCATTGATGGAGATATCCGACCGTGGTATTACCTGTAAAACTGAATTGTATATCCTTTAATGTAAATGATTCTTCTTGCAAGCGTGATGTAGGCAGCGTGTTTAGAATATAGAGGTGCTAGTAAAACGCATGAGGCACCCATGTGGCGAAATTTTGAAACTCAAAAGTGAAACAAATCAATGTCGTTGATATAGTTAATGTGCATTATCCCAACAATAATACATTTTTTTATTAAATATGGTTCCCAAAAGGTTAATCCTGGTTATAGCTCCAAGTAATCTTTTAGAAAGGATTTAGCTTTATTTAAAGCGAGCCAAATTACTGATTTGTTAGAACTTAAAGAAGAAAATTCAATTTCTATAACATGATGATTGATATATTACCCGACTAACCTTAATTGATATCCCATAAGCTAAGTTTGAACATATTGTGCAAATTAAATCATTTTTAAAATACTATAATTTTAGTAGCATAGGTATTATTTGATTCTATATATCCTTGATAGTGTAATAATGGCGTTAAATAAAATTATTATTTGATATGTGTAAGAATAACTGTCGTGGCTAGTATGGAAACACGCCGAGATTATTTTTTTTCTCTCCGCCAAATTATGATAGATTTTATTATTTATAGCATTCAAACACACACCTTAAGATGTGGACATAGATAGGGGAGGATGTGAAATTCCACTCGGAACAAAAGATATATTGTCCAGAAATTCCAGGCTGAAATAATAAATTCTTTGAAAATTCACCAAATTGTCCTTTTGAGTAGTATCCTACTAGGCCATCCGCGTCAATTCCTTCTAACAAAATTATTCTTAAAAATAATAGTTGATTGAATTTTGTATTTATTCACACATGAATGGTTAGGTTAAGTTTGAATTTGTACCATATTGTACGGTAACCACAAAATCTTACTGCACCATCATGTTATAAATAGCAAAGCCCTATATATGTGGAATGGCAAATGGAGGCTAATGTTATTATTTCTAACTAGGCCCATTATATACAAAGATTTATGAATGAGCAATAACAAAAGTGGGATTAGCTCATTATTATTTAGTCAAAAACATTAAATTTAAGCTAAAAATGATTCCTCTAGTAGACTACTACAAAGATTGTCTGCCGAGTTTAATTTGATTTACAAATAAAACAAACTATTGAAATTGACTGGTTACTTAACATAGTTCTTGAATTTTCTCGTAATAGAGAACGAGTCAGAACTAAACAAATTTGAATAATAATACTTATTTCTTTCTATTGAAAGCTTGAATCCATTTGTTTTGTTTTACTTCCTCCCATGATCTACCAAGAAAATTTTAAAATTATATGTCTCTCGTAGAGTTTTGGTATTGATTTGAACATAAAACTATACAACAACTCTTATTTCTTACTCTGACACTTTTTACTTGATCCATTGTATCGAAATTAATATAATAAAATTAAGTTTAAAAATGTATAGCATCAATTAACACATAATTTACTATGTGTTCCAACGTTGACTGCCACTTTGGAGCTGTACCTTAATAGTGCTACCAGCGCCACATACATCAACCCACGGTCGCTATAATATTTCACTATTTTCAATCATTAACACTTTTATTCATCAGAGACATGTTTTCGCATAAAAACATTGAAAGAGACCGCTAAGGGGATGGATCACCATGAGAGATGAGGGCGGCCGGTTTCTAAGACGATTTCTCTGTACATGATTACTAAGAAAACTATTATACATATTTTAATCAGATTTTTACTACTGTAAAGATCAATTCTCTTACATGGTTTATAGTTTATTCATATCCACCCAGCTAACTCAAATTTAAGTTTTAAAAAATAATTTAAAGATCACTGCATGAAACAAACTGGGCTTGTCATTGAAATGTGGGAAGACTTAGGCTAAAACAGTTTTCATTGTATTACAATAAACACATTTCTCTATCATTTAGTATAATTTAACGCCAGTTAAAAGTTAAATATTTGTAAGCAGCTTTGTTTAAATAATTTTTGCATGATCGTATTTTCTTGGTTTAGTGTTGTTTTTTTAAAAATCTGCAGACAAAGTATAAACAAGTAAATATGATTGAAAATAATTATTTACATTTTTCAGCATACATATTGTTCTAAACTAAAATAAAGTGGTACAGTTTTATTTTAATTCAAAAAAGTGTTGTGGTGCGGTATGTTGTGCCCTATCGGTGTATCGTTGAACAAGATGAACCTCTCGAGAAAACTCAAGGCAGTGATGCCAAGCGTTGCACTGTGACTAACAGATGTTCTCAGGAAAAATATCAACTCGATGTGTTCATTTATGAAATCAGTTGTGTGAATACCACGTGTTTTGCAATGGAAGCTGTTTCTGTAAAAAGAGATCGAAGAAAATAAAATAAAAAACTACTTTATCTCGCAACCAGACAAAGAAAAATAAATGTTCTACTCTTGTGAATTGGATAAAAAAAGTGTTATGAATTTACTATCGCTTCTGCATGAAAAATACAATTTCAATACTGTAGTTTAGAATTCATCCATTAATTTCAAATCATGTGCGTAGAATACCTAATTAATATAATTACAGGACCCGCTTTGGTGACCTCATGATTAAGGCACTACTCTTGTGAAAAAACTGGACTGCTGAGGACGGGGATCGGTGTTCATCCCAGTTTGGTGCTATGAGGTTATTATTCCTAAAATGTTTTCACTCACCCTTCACGCAAATGTTAGTGTAAGTCATCTAAAAGCAACCGGTTCACTTTGGTGTACCAATCAAATACTTTGGCCCTACCTTTGGTAATCTGATCTGTAAAATAACGTAAGCTTTAGAGAGGAAGGGAAGGGGGGAACACAAATGCTAAGAGGAGGATGTTACTCAACACATATAAGAGTGTGCAGTGCAAAGATTATTTCCATGTCTTTTTTTTTTTTTTTTGTTCTTGTGATATTAGAAATGCTTCACTTCTTAATATTCTTCGATGTTATCCGTAAATTTACAATAATAAAGTAGGGTAGATAATAAATACGGTAATTAAGAGAAAGTGTTCCCACATTTGGTGGAGGAAATGAGCAATCACTAAGAAAAACACCTCAATTCACGCGGTCGGGATTCAACCAAAATCTGTAGCACAGGTCCCTAATAAAATTAAAATTAAAAACGTTGTGTTCATTGCAGAAGTTTTGATTAAGGATTTTGAATGTATAAAGTTGTAGAATGGATGTATTATTATATAATGTATGTAGCTAAAATTATAAAATAGCTAGTGATGTGTGTATATATTATGAACGTCCCTGACACAAAAGTGATTGATAAGGGAGAAATAAATTATAAAAATGATCGTGCTTCAATGTAAAACTTGTGTTTAAGCCTATCAAATTTGGTCAATTCATGGCTAGATATTTTCTATACAATTGGGCGAAAAACCTTTTCTTGCAGTATATTTCTTTATGTTTTATTGTAATTTCAAATACTTATTTTTAGAGTTAGTGTTTATAATTTTTGAAGTAGAGGCAATAATTGTAATATTTATTCCATAAAAACTATACATTTAAAAAAATAAAATATTTCTTTTTGCAGAAAATTGTTCTATATGCTATCTTCAAATTTGAATAAATATATATATATTTATATATATATATATATAATATTTATATATATATATATAAAATAATATTTATTTAATAATATATTATATTATATTTTTATTTATAATATATTATATTTTGATTTACATTATATTATATATAATAAATATATATATAATATTATTTAATCTGGTCAAAATATTTTCTTTCAGTTCCTGAGGTAAATGGTCGGATTAAAATTTTTGTCAAATAAACAGAGAATTTGTGAATAGATTTGGTTTTTCAAAAATTGCTCTAGTGGTTTTAGGGATCAGGAAGGTAATATTCATAGAAATTGTACCCGCATCTGTGCGGAGGGAGCGTGGAAAACCAGTTTGGAGAAACTAACTTTAGTACACCCGATCGAGATTAGAACCTTGATCTCCCCATCATTGGCAGTCAGTCTACTGCAAGAGTAGCGCGTTACTCCTTGAGGCCACCAAAGCGAGTGTTATACATGTTAAAATATGTATAAACGTATAAAGCTATATTTGATTATTGGATATAATTAATAAAAAAAATAGGTTAATAGAGTTTGAAATTCTTGATAGTTACAAGTTCATTGGTGTAATTATAGGATGGTGGCAAAATGCCACCAACTTGGGTTAAGTCAGATGCTGAGGAAATGATCTACATTCTACGGTGTGTGTGTCGATAGATTTATATCCAATGTTACTCATTGAGGGTGGACTGGGAAGGGGAGAGGGGAGGTTTTATAGGGCGGGCTATTACCACCAATTTCTTCTCCACCCCTCCCCCCCATCAAAATGTGTCTTCCTCCAGTTTGTTTGGTTCCCTCTGATATACTTGAGTTTGAAGCTGAAAGATGGTTTGTATCAAACTTCAAATAAATTCTATAACAATCTATTATTATTTTTAAATGCTTAAGGGCCACCCCAAATAGCTTTTAGTGGCATTCCATTTTCAAACATTTTCCATTGGCTTGGAGTCATTCCCCTAAAAACTCCTCAAAAATATATTTCTTTACAACTACTTTGCCCGAAACTAATAAAGTTTCGCCGACACTCTTGGTAGTCCTCACAATAGTTTTTTTTTTCATTGCGACTTACTTCCAGTTTGAGTTATACAAATGCATGAACTAGGAATGAGGAAGGTAATATTTTAGATTTAATGTACCCACATTTGCTTAGAGTGAGATTGGGGAACCATTTTAGGGAAAAATACCCTTATTGCACACAACTGGGATTTGAATTTCAATCTCCCACCATCAGCAATCAAGTCCAATAGTGTGTGCTACCCACCGTGGTCAACTGACATGCTGAAGACGGGGAGATCACGGTTCAATTCCGGTCGGGTGCACTCAGGTGGATTTTCCTAAATAGTTTTCTCCTCTCACTCCACGAAAATATGGATGCACCTCCTCTTAATTTAACCTTCCCGATGCCTAACACATTAGAGTAATTAGTACATAAGTGTACAGCCCTAACGGGTAGTAAGACGCTGTGATATAAATAATAAATGCGTGTTTGAAACAGTTTAAAAAAAAAAACACCCTCGGTATACACTACTGGGATTTGAACCCCAATCTCGTCACCAGCAAACCAGTCTAATACGAGAAAGTCAAATTAAAAATGTTTTCTTCCGTTAGGTAAGAAATATTAAGAAAACCATACTACTGATTATATTAGTTCAACCTAAAAATAAAGCAGCAGATTTCTGCATAGTGTGGTCTTTGATAAAAGCCGCACTCTTGCCTGCCTTTCCCTTCCAAGAAACTTGACCATGTAAACAACAGATTAGCTCGCTCCCCCTTCACTCTTTCAGTACAAACTTAACAGATATGACAACACCGCAAGTCTAGCTCGGTGTTGGCTAGACAGTCCAAATAGTTCAATATATGGACGTTTCTTAGGAGTTGCGCTGATAGCGCTTCTCAAGTTTTACAAGGTAGTCCTTCCACTTAAATCTTCCCCCCCCCCCCCCCCCCCCAATGTAGCAGATGATAAATTTGAGCGTCACGCTTTGGACCTTGGCCAGAGATTATTTGAGATTGTTGACGACCAGGTTAAAGGTCTTCCGTGAAACAGCCCGCTCCTAGCGAGTGGAAGTAGTACTAATTGAGCGAGAAATCTAGCGGCTGACCTTTAAACTACATATGTAAGAGCCCTCTATTAGACAGACTATAAACTAGATTTGTTACTAGCGTACTAGCGGAGCAATACTTAACTACTGCTCCACAATTTTTTTTTATATTTATTTCTGGCAGGAATGAGTGAAATGTTTATCCCTGCTAAAATTCTACTATAAGGTAGTATTTTGGTAGGGAAAAACATTTCAGACACTCATTGCTATCAGAAACAGGATATACTCACTTTGATAAAGTTTAATGATTGTCTTATCACCAGGAATCTTTAAAACACAATTGAATTAATTATTAATTAATTAAGCACCGCGTCTTACTACCCATTCGGGTTATACGCTTAAGTACTAATTACACTAATGGATTAGGAATTGGGAAGGTTGAATTTAGGGGAAGTGAACCCGCATTTGCGTGGAGGGAGAGTGGAAAACCATTCAGGAAAAACCACCCCCAGTTCACCCGACCGAGATTCGAACCTCGATCTTCCCGTCCTCGGTGGTCTGGCTCAACACGACTGGCGCGTTAGCCAACTACGCCACCGAGGCGGGTTAACACAATTGAAAATTTATTATAACCCCAGTAATGAAAAGTGAAAACTTTCCATTCTTGAACTAAAAATATAAACATGTCCAAGAATAAATTTATTTATAAATCTTACCTTTTATTTCAAGAATTATAATAACTTTTCAAATAGGGTTCAAACTTCTCTGATGTAATAAAAGTCATGATTCTCCATAAATAGCTTAGTTAAATAGGCATTACAATTTTAATGAATGGCCAAAGTACAAGTGATCAAAAATGAAAAACAAACACTTTTGAATAAAAATATATTTTTTTAATATCAAATAAATATAGTCATACATATAAATCTTGACCTATAATCTGGTGTAGAAAGAAATATTTATTTACCATACTGTTTTATGAATTAAACTGATGAGAATTTTTTTTAAATATATGATGTAATAAAAGAAAATGGAAATAAAAAATACATAGCATGAGATTTTGTCCAATTGATTGCGAACAATTACATTAAAGTGAACCTCGATGTTAAAACACTTTATATATTGAGTAAACTAGTGCAACTTCAAACCGTCTTTACTAGTAAAAAAGTCAAGGAGTCCAACAACATTAGTAAACCAACAAGAAGAATGCAGGTTACACGGAGCTGATTACAGGATGGCATCCGACTCAAACGTTTATGAAACCTTTAAGAGAAAGAGAAAATTGTTTGTTATACAAACCAAGACTAAAACAAATTCTACAAATTTGGAGCCAAGTGACTAAAAATATTTACACACAAACCAAAATAGTTATTGTTGTGCTATAAGCTAACTTAAGATGGCTTGCCACATTGCCAAAAATTTTAATTTTTTTGTTCACTGTTTGGGCTCAATTTGTGCCCTAACATGAATATACACATATGCTAAGAATATTAGAGCTGGGCCGATCAGCTATTTTGCCGATTAGTCCAATGCCGATTAGGCCGATCACCGATGCCGATTATTTTTGTTTTCAATTTTAATAAGTGTATAAAGTAAAATGACCCTTAAAGCAAAAAAAAAAGTTACTTTTACTAGTTTTATAATGTCCAATATCGTTTTGTTTTAATAACATTTAAATAGAAACTTTTAAAATGTAAAGGTTGTTTAGTTATTATTTTATACTGTTATTGTTAGGACAAATGAACCTGTCATTAAACAAAAACCAATCACATTAATAAATAGCAAATATACCGGTACATGTTAGATAATTAAAATATGATTTCACATTTATGATTAAATAGGCCTACTGACCCTTTCATTAGACAAAGACAAATCATAATCAGCAAATTTAAATTTAATTTTAATGATAAAAAATAATCAAGGCACACATATTTTTGCACACAAGGAGAATAGGCCTACATCTATTTAGTTTTTAGATGAAATAGGAATTTTTACATCCAATGTCTATTAAAATATGGCTTCAATATTAAACAATTTTTAAAAATCGTAATATTTTTGTGAATTGTGATTTAGATATATCATAACATAGGTTTTTGTGATTCTACAAAGCATTCCATCATAATTTAACACCTAAATATTAATATCATATAGAAATAAGTAGTTTCTTAAAAAAAAGTATAATAAAAAGGCATCACCATTTTTAAACAGTAATCCGATCTTTTTATTAACAATTTAAATAATCTTAATGAAAAATAACATTGTTTTAACTACATTTAAATAAAAACTACCTTTAGAAAATCGAATGAATGGTGAACAGGTCAAAATGAACGGATCATTGAACTGAACCAGATACAATGAATCGTTCATTTAAAAGAACGATTTTGCCCACGCATTATTCATAAAATAAATAATAAATAACATAATGTGCAACGAAAGTTATTTTTCGTGGTTTATTTTTAAGAAATACTTTAAAACTTATTTTAATTTACTTTTAACTATTAAAGAAAATCTAAAATTGAAATATTAATATATATTAATTCAATTCATATTGAAATATGAGCGAAACAAATTCCCTGCAAGTGGAAAGTTTTGTACTTGCATTAAAAGAAAAACGGTTTCCATTTAAATCAAAATGTGCGCATGTGCGAGATTATTACGTCCGATGTTTCATTTTTTGGGCATCATTAACAAATCGAAATAAAACAACACCAATCTGCTAATATGTTATTTTATAATTATTAAGATTTGTTACTGGTGAGTATTTTTATTTTTACTAACGTGCATAAATTGGAAAAAGACCTATGGTAAATATATTTATTTTGATATATTTTGTTTGGAATGTTGGATGTGCTGTTTATTTCAAACCTAAGTCGCTAAACACAAGCTAATTATTCAAAGATCTCATACGAGAGAGCAGAGATAAAATATTATTTTTTAGGACTTAAAATATTCACACACATTTTAAGTAATCGGCATAAATAATCGGAGATTCAAACACCGATCATCGGAATCGCCGGTTATGCGATAATTGGCCGATGATCGGATTAATAATCGGCATCGGCCCAGCCCTAAAGAATATATATATATATATATATATATAAAAAACCTAGAGTTCAAATTGTTGTGAGAAACTAGGAGTATGCGAAGCTTCGACTTGGCTTCGAAACAAACATCAGCTTCAATAAAAATAAAAATATTGATGACTAAAATACTTAATTTATTTTCAACTATGATAATTCTGAGCTGTTTATATATTACAAACTTTCATATAGAAAAAACTTATGTAATTGAATTGTAAGCTGTGATAATAGCTTGATTTGTCAGATTAACACAAAATATTACAGTGGTGTAAAATAACATCCAAGAAATTTTAGTGCATTAGGTTTTATATAACTACAATATAATATTTTTCCAAGCATAAAACAACTAAAAGAAAATATTCGAACTTCGTTCATTTTTCATGTATTTGGTTTGAGTTCACTTCGAATTGGAAAAGTGGACTGTGCACACCCCTATGAGACACATTACTTTTTTTTATTTTCTTCTTGGTGACCTGGCGGTCTAAGGGTAAGGTGTCGGACTTCTGTGCTGGGGGTCCGGGGATCAATCCTCGGTCCCGGGAGATTTATCTGATTGACAAACTCTTCCTTTACCTCTGACAAGACGTGTATTAATCACAACTTGTGAATGTGTGGAATGCCAGGCCTCCACCGTGGTTCGGATCCCACGTTAAACTGTAGGTCCTCCATTTCATCTCACAATCACCCTACCGTTACACATTAGCGTAAGTGCGTATAACCCGAATGGGTAGTAAGACGCGGTGCTAATAATAATAATATTTTCTTCTTTTTATAACATAATCAAGTTCCTACATAAGCGCACAACCATGGTTCAACTTTGTCTAAAATGCGCAGTGGAGGGGTGAAAAGACAATATGAAAATTAGATAAAGACTTTGAGAATCAACATTAATATGTTCAACTGTGTAAAGATTCACAGGGTGGAAAAAATGTTAGTTTGATTATCGTAAATAAAAGTTGTGTATATTTTTAGTGAATATGTATTTTTTTTAAAGACTCGATAAAATTTCCTGACATCTCCTTTGAATATGTGGTGGACTCGTTAGAACTCAAGGTCACCCACCATATTATTCTTTCGAATGCCCAGTTTTTCCGCATATGTTCTAGTGCGTACTAATTACTAAATAAAGGACAACTACTTAGACCTGAATGGAATGGGCCAGTTTCATATGCAGCACTGGCCCATTCCATTAGAGTTAAGGTAGGTGTTGCCTTGTATTTATTATCTGGTTACACTTATGGTGTACTAAGTCTATGAAACTAGCCCTACAAGGCTACAGGTATAAAAATAATTCCCTCTGTGTTTGAACAGGCTTGGGACTGTCTTATGGCCACATTACATGTGTTCTATGTGGACCTTAAGGTTTTGATAACAAAACATTATTAGTAGATGTGTGCAAGAGGTATTTATTTGACTGAGATCATTAAATGATCTGAAAATGTTACGAATTGTGTACCCAGCAATATTTTTGTTAAAAAATATATACAAACTTGTACTTAACAAAAATATTTCATAATTTGTATTAATATTATTATTATAAATAATTTAGTAGTTGATTAATGGCTTGGAAATATATGTGTGGAAACACTATTATAATTAGGAATAGGACCCTCTAATCCTTAAGAAGAGTCTAGTATTTTAGAAAATATTGGATTTGAAACACAAACCCTCAATATATATATTTTTTTTCAATTATTAATTTGAAATTTGTTTGGACCTCAAATACTGCCTATTGGTAGTTCAGAACCAACATAATTTTACAAAAACTAAACAACCAGGGATCAGATCAGTAATTTAACACATTAATGATTGTATGAATGTTATAAGGAATGGATAAGAAAATATGTTAACATTTATTTACAATTACTATTTTCTAAAATTTCCAATTTATATTATATTTTTATTTTCACTGAGGTTCATAATTTTACCCCAGATTCTGATTGGAAAAATAGTGGAGTTTACACTAATTTAAAAATAATGTAATTTAATTTATAAGGAAGGAAGCCAAGCCGAAATAACGTTATGCTAAGTCTTGATAGAAACAAATATTATTTATTTTATAGACATTTGTTTCTATCAAGGCCTAAAATAACCAGGAAGGCCCCTTCTCTACCAATTAAATTATATTATTGCACAGTGTTTCCATATTGGTTTTCCTAAGATCTTTGTAAAAGGATAATTGGATATTAAAAAATTATATGTGCACACCTAGTCAATACCAAAAAGTCCTTAAAAAACTAATTAACTCATTAAATTCACAAATAGAATCAATATAAAAACTTTTAGTACACTGTCTTACTAACTGTTCAGGTTATGCAATATATGCAACTTAGGCACAGCATAGGGTCATACTACCTGTTCAGGTTATGCAATATATGCAACTTAGGCACAGCATAGGGTCATACTACCTGTGAGGGCTATAGCAAATGGGTTATGGATGAGGTGGTGTAATTAATAGGAAGTGCACCCACATTTGCATGAAGAGTGAGAAAAACATTTAGGAAAAACCACTCTCAGTGCATCTGACCGGGATTGAACCTTGATCGCCATGTCCTCGGAAGTCTAGTCTAACATGAGATTAGCGCGTTAGACCGTGCGGTCACAGAGATGGGTGAGGGCATGTAATTGCATCTGCCTGGAAAGATTGGAAAACTGCATTGAAAAGACACAGATATTATTTGACTATGGGTGGGGATGAGGAAGATGAATCCTGACCGATGTGTCACTAGCAAACTAAACTAAATGAGCCAGACATTTGGACTGTAAGCATACCGACGTGGGTACAAAGGAGTTAAAAAATAGCACTCGAACTGAAAGAGGAACTATATAATTAGACATTGACTACCATTAAATTTAAAAGGAACATAGACACCGCATGTCAGTAAATATAGCATTCTCACTACATTTCAATAAACACAAAGGGCCAGTTTCATAGTCAGATTTAGTACGCCTAAGTGCGAGTCGATACTAAATACAAGACGTCACCTACCTGAAATTGAATGGAATGGGCCAGTTTCATATGCGAAACTGGCCCATTCCATTTTGGTCAAGGTAGGTGTCGTTCTGTATTTAGTATCGACTCGAACTTTAGGTGTACTAAATCTGACTATGAAACTGGCCCTAAGTATGTGATGTTGAGTATTATCAAGACATACAGTACATGTAAATAATAAGCATCACCACTACATTTCAATAATCACATTCCATGTGACTTCAGAGTATTATCAAGACATACAGTACTTGTAAATAATAAGCATCACCACTACATTTCAATAATCACATTCCATGTGACTTCGAGTATTATCAAGACATACAATACTTGTAAATAATAAGCATCACCACTACATTTCAATAATCACATTCCATGTGACTTCGAGTATTATCAAGACATACAGTACTTGTAAATAATAAGCATCACCACTACATTTCAATAATCACATTCCATGTGACTTCAGAGTATTATCAAGACATACAGTACTTGTAAATAATAAGCATCACCACTACATTTCAATAATCACATTCCATGTGACTTCGAGTATTATCAAGACATACAGTACATGTAAATAATAAGCATCACCACTATATTTCAATAATCACATTCCACGTGACTTTGATTATTATCAAACCATATATGTAAATAATAAACAACATTAACACCTATGTTTATCAATGCATATCAAAAGAAACAGTACCATTTGATATAAAATTATTTTTAAAATAACTATTCATATGTGTTTGAAAATTTGAATCTTTTTGGCTGACGCCTGTGACGCCCAAAAAGTTATATGCCTTGGGACTCCTTCTGTACAATGCCAAAGCAAACAACTTTTCTTGCCTTGTCCAACGACGCTTGAGCTTCCTACACCTATTGTGTGCATCTCCACATATCAGTACAGCAGCTGTAGGAGAAACATCGTGATGCAAAAAAAATTTCATACTATTACAATTTTGAATTTTTAACAACTCCATCTTACCACGTGTCGATTTCACCCGTTTATTAAGTTGTCTAAATTTATCTTGGAGCTTTCAGATGAAATTTAAAATTCTCTTCTTCCTAGGAGTAATTTCATCTATAAAAACTTCAATTCTTGTAGCAAGCGGCGTCTCGACTTCTTCTGCATACTTACAAGTCCTGAGCCTGAAAAAAAGCTATTAGAAATACCTTTTCTTTTTCTGCTTGATGATGGCGTGAAAACATCTGTAGCTGTAACATCAATTGATTCCATGATGGAAACAGAATGGCCTCTTGGCGTGCCCGGCATTGGCTGCCCTCTTGGCGTGCCAGGCACTGGCTCCCCACTTCGCGTGCCCGGCACTGGCACTCCTCTTGACGTGCCTGGCACTGGCTCCCTTGTCGAAGTAGCCGGATCCTCAACGTGATACATGACTGCAGGAAGGAGTAATGAAGGGATTGCACAATGAATGAGACTGTTACGGTGAATATTCATAAATTGATCATCAGGGAAATGAACTGTACAGACACGGAACTGGTTCACTTGTGAGTGGCTTGGTAGACAATGTTGGGTCAATTCTCTGGATCCATTCTCTGCATCTGAAATTCCAAACAGACTTGAGACCAGAGTAAAAAAAAGTGAATTTAATGTAATTAAAATTACTTTACTTTCATGCTTACATTTTGCAAACTGACATTTGCTATCTTAAGAGCATAAATTAATAATGCCTTTATCTTATCTTATATCAAAAGTTTTATTCACTACCAAATTCTTGCTATCTAGGCCAACCTGTTTTTTATATAACTTAAGTGCTGGTAATTATTTAGGATACCAAATACAAAGTTCAAGATTTGGCTATGCATAAGTATCATTCCATGTAAGTTCAACCAGACCATGACACCCATGTTTTCAGATTTTGATTGAGTAGGCTATACCAAGTTTAATCAAAATCTGAGAACATTGGTGCCAACACTTTTTTTCTTTGTTCAAATGAGGTGGAATGATCCACAAGCATAAAATATATTATATAGAAAACAACAACTCAAATCACATTCGAGATCTTAGAATGTTTGAGTTTCAAGTCAAAGGTCCTTAGTTTGATTCTTGACTGTTTTTTTCAACATATTATAATTTTAATAGGCCTATAGTTAAAAATAACAACATCATCTTAGCTTCATTTTAACAGTATTTATTATTTTACTATTTAATGTCATAAATATATCTGGGGTGATAGCCCAAACCATCTTTCACTATAAGCCCTTGATTTATTTCACGCCCACCTTAAGTAGGCTTTCTATCCACATTATCAGGGCCTAATTAGTATTAAAAAAATTCTATAATTAAAAGTGTTCATAGGCTACATCGCAGGAAATGTAGGTACTAGGATTTGTATGAAGAGAGGCTAAAAGATAACCTGAAAAGTTATTGCTATTACCTGTTTTCTTGTTTTGGAAATTTAAAAAAAGAAAGCTTAGGATTTTTCCAAGCTCTGCTAGGACACCCTGGAACCTGACATAAAACATTTGTTCACCATCTCCTGAAAATACAAGTGAAACATCTTAAATGTACAAGTAATGATTTT